>JARHVA010000175.1:3530000-3672500 GCA_037957365.1 Torreya grandis
TGAGAAATTTTAGCACCAATGAAAATTTGATGAGTGTATGGGTTAGATAGGAAATTATGGAAGAAATTGAGTGCCATTATCTTTCCAAAAGTGTGTGTTTTTTTATGAACAATCTATTGATGTCATTTATATTATAAAATTAACTCAATTATAAAGTGCCGAATTTGGGAGGCCTAATAAATATTCTTTTGGGGGGTTGTGTTTGTGCCAATTTGAGCACCTTTTTTACATTATCTTGCTCTTTGGTGTTTTAAAATGGATTATTATTCTACATTAGATCAGCGTGAGACATTAACAACACATAATTACCACACATGGAGACTAAAAATGGAAATAATCATTAAATCCAAAGGATTATGATCATGAATAACTAAAACACAACTAATATTCACTAGAGTATGAGAAATTTTAGCACCAATGAAAATTTGATGAGTGTATGGGTTAGATAGGAAATTATGGAAGTTATAGTATTTTATTTAATTTATAAGGATGTGACCCTCCTTTAAAAATATGAACAAAATTAAAGAGTTTATTGGGTAAGGTGAAACACATGAGAGCCATGTAGCTTGAAGTAGAGATCACTTCTCTCAATCTTAAACATTTTACATCCATTATAGACTATCTTACTAACTTCAAGTCCTTGTAAACATAATTTTTAAGGGGAGTGAAAGAGATAAAAAAGATGAAGATTGAATTTACCTAATTTTATCTAAGTTGAAAGATCCATATTGTATTCTACCTTTTTATCTAACATGGATGTATTAGGTGCCAAATTCAAAATGCTTGATTTAGAGTTATTTTGTGAAAGACTTACTAGGGAAGAATCCAAATTATCTAACATTGAGTCTTTCACCTCTCATAGGGAATTAGTAGAATCTAATCATAATGACAATGGAAAATTAAAAATTAAACTCAAAACCACTCCTCCATATCAAATTCCCGCTAAACCCAAAGATAATAACTCTATACTTAGGGAGTTTTCTAAATCCAAGAATAAGTCTATCCTTTTGTGATCATTTTATGGGGGGACTGGTCATGTAAAAAATGTGTTAGAAGATAATGAAAGCCTTAGATGATGCAATCATAAAACATAGGTTCTATATCTCCACTCCACTTCCTTCCAATGAGCATGAAAAATCTCTTAATGTTGTTGGGAGATATCAGTCACCTATTACAAAGAGTTAGGTTATAAATTCTAGTGCTTCTTACCACATGAATTATTCTAAGGATTCTTTCATATCTCTTGTTTTGAGTTCTACTTATAATAGTGAGGTTGGATATTATTCCTTTATTTTTTTAAGGTAAAAGGTGGAATATAACTTGATGGCATTCATATCAATGATGCACTATATGTTCTTGACATCATTACTAATTTGATTTTTGTTTATCAGATTTGTCATTTTGGTCAAGGTAAGATAGTAACTTTCACACCATAAAGGGTTAAAACTCAAACCTTTTTGGAGCCTTATTCACTTGTTTCATAAGGTGTTGTTGATCATATTTCCTCACTATATCACTTTGATATTTTTGATGGCACTTATTGTATGGAGACATGCTTGGTTTCTCATGTTGATTCTAAGATTAACCTTCAGCATGAGAGATTTAAACATATTGATTATATATTTGAAGGAGTTAAGAACTTATGGTATGGTTAATGGTCTTTATAGAGTTTATTATCTTGATCAATTTTTCCCTAGCTATGCATTAGGAAAACAATACCAAGATCCATTCCCAAGGGTATGTCCAAGATAGCTTCTTCACCATTTGATCTTGTGGACAATGACTTGATGGTTTTTTCTACTTATTATTTCAATGGAGATAAGTATGCACTTAAATTTATTGATAATTTATCAAGGTGTACTTGGGTTTATTTTATCAAGTAAAATAGTGAATTTTTTTCACACTTCAAAGTATTCAAGGCTTTGGTCAAGAATCAAAATCCTAGTTGCATACAAAAATTTCACAATGATAATGGGGGGAGTACTTCAACAAAGAATTTAATAGTTTTTTGGTAGCTCATGGTGTTGTTCACCAATATTTTGTTCCTTATACTCCACAAAAGAATGTCTTGGCAAAAAGGAATAACTAAAATTTGAAGGAGATGTTTATTTGTATGATGCATTATCAAGATTTACCTCCTACATATTAGGTAGAAGTAGTTAATTAAGAAAAATAAATTCCAAATTTCACACCACATAGAGTACTTGAGCATTTAATCCAGAGGAGGTTTGGTCTAGAACTAAGCCTAATGTCTATTTTTTTTGAGTTTTTAGGATCCATGCTTGGGATTTTGTACCTAAGAAGAAAATGAAAAACTTGGATAAGAAAAGTAAACCCTTGATATTTTTCGGGTGTTATGAAGACATGATATTTTATTTATTTTTATATCTTAATACTCATGATGTTATTTTTCAAACATATGTTCAATTTGATGAGTGTTTTTCTTCTGACGAGTCTTCATATTCTTACATGACTTCTTATTATTCTTTGATTCCATCCATTGATGATTCATCACTTCATATTGAGGATCCATTATTTAAGGAGTCAATTTAAGAGTCCACTAAGGAGGTTATGAATGTATAATTAGATGTGGATCTTATTCCTACTATGCATATGTGGGTTCATATTATAGTTTATGAGGCAACACCTTACATACAATATCTTCCACCCACTATTAAGTTTATGTCAAGGATTTTTTGGGGATCCATAGTCTTTTTAATAGGCTCATGGGATATAGGAGTGGGATGATGTGATGATATATGAGTATTCTTCTTTGATGAAGAATCATACTTAATATTGGGTCTCTCTTCCTAAGAGAATAAAGTTGGTTAGGTGTAAGTTGATATACGACACCAAATATATAGCCTATGGATCTATTGATAAGTATAAGGCATGTATTTTATCAAAGGGTTTCTCACAAGTTGAAGGTATTGATCACTCTAAGGATTTTTCCCCTCTTGTTGAGATGGATTATGTGTGCCTTGTACTTTATATTGTAGCATCATAGGGTTGACAAATACACCAGTTGGATGTAAAGAGTGCCTTCTTATGTGGATATTTTTAGGAAAAAATCTACATGAAGTAACTTGTGAGGTTTTTTCATGATTCTTATCTTGTTTATTGACTAAGAAGGTATATCTACAATCTAAAATAGGATTCTCAAGCCTGGTATGAGAAGATGGATTATTTTATTATATCTACTAACTTTATTAATTTTCACTCATATCCTATTATATATATCCAACATGTTTGAGAAGATATTGTTAGACCTATCTTGTATGTTGATGATTTGATTTTAACTAGGAGATTTTCTTCTTAAATGCAGGCTATTAAATAGGCTCTTTCAGCATAGTTTGATATGATAGATCTTGATCTTTTACATTTTTTCCTTAGTTTTCCTATTTCTCAATTAGATTTATGGATTCATTTAAGTCATTAAAAGTAAACCCATTATATTATTTAACATTTTGACATGGATGATTCTAAGACAAGTCCCTCTCCTTTCTAGTCTAGGGCCACTCTTACTTTCACTTACACTATTCCACTTTGTGATCCTACATTTTATAAGTAGTTGGTTAAAAGTCTCATTTACATGACCCATACTCACCTTGATATTTACTTTTTATTTGGGCTTGTATGTTGATTTGAGCATGCTCCTCATGACAGTCACTAGTAGGCTGCTACAAGTATTTTATGATATTTGTAGGGTAGTTCTCATTTTCCATTACACTACACCAAAGGTTATACTCAGTTGGTTGGATATACTAACATATTGGGTAGGTTTTATTTATGATAGGCATTATACTTATGGCTATATTTTTTTGTCTTGGTTCTTTTATAGTTTCTTGGGATTACAAGAATCAATGGGATATTTCAATTTCATCTATAAAGGTAGAGTACAAGGTAGTAGTCATAGTAAATCAATACGTTCTTTGGATTCGTTAGTTATTAATGGATTTTATCTTCATGTAGGATTCACCTCCTATAATTTGGTGTGATAACCAAAGTGAAATTCAAGTTCCTCACAACCCTATTAAGCACCATTAGACCAAACATATTGATATTAACATGGACTTCATTATTCAACACATTCAAAATTGAGTTATTTACTTGGAATACATTTTGACTCAGCAATAAGCATTTGACATATTTGTTAATCCTTTTTCATCTCCTCATTACCTTGATTTGTGTGATATGTTTTGAGTTCCATAAGTTGTCCTTGGGGAAGTTCATAGGGACATATTCCTTCTTCATTTTTCATGGATATATTATACATGAGTACCTAATCAATCCTTATTTTTAGGGCTCATACTATAGATATGTCATTTTATTTTTGGCTAGTTTTATCACTTAGCTACACTTGAGGGGGACTTTTGAATTAGGTTATTAACCTTAGCTCATGTTTCCTAGTGATGTTTTCCCACCCACTTAGGAGTGGATATTAAATATTTGAGTATAGTGGTTTTTTATCCCTAGGTTATCTCCCATGATCCTAAGACTCTCATTGATTTTCCTTTCCTATATATGCAATGCACTCTCATTTTACTTGATGAATTTTATGGAGATATTATATGATATTGCTAATATTTGTTTTACATATTAATTTTTTGCATTCAACTCATTCATGTGATGTTTTTATAGTTAACACTTGAGATTTATGTGTCTTAAAACAATCATTTTTCCATCTCCTTACCTTATTTCACGGTTATTCCATACTTTTGGTTACATTTAATACATGCTGAGAAAATAAGTGGTAGTGATCTTTAATGGTTATTCTCCACCACCAAGTCACTTTTACAGACATAATGGTGGATCATAGGGCTCAAACCTCAATTTCCTCCATTTAATCAACCCTTTACTTGTAAGTCAAGCTATAAATTTGACCAACAAGATAAAAATATATAATTTTATGGGTTTTCCATGATTATATGGGGACTAAGATTTAATTAATCATTAAATTTTTTGGAAAAAAACCCACTAAACAAATCTAATAGTAATTAAAATATGAATACAACTTGATACACAAATATATTCAAAATTCTTAAAATTTATTAATGTTTTTATACCAAACATGAATTTTCAAAATATGTAAACACTAGCCCTTCATAATTTTTAATGTTACAAACCAAATTCATCTTCTCACTACTAGGTGTGAGATAATTACTAACATAGTAGTTGAATCAATAAACCATGGGTATATTATATCCTTTATCTAATGTTTTGAAGAGGGGATCAATTACTATGATTACCATTAAAGTTTGTCTATAATGAATCCATCTCTGAAGCTAACAAAACTTATTGAAATCCACAACATATGTTAAGTCACATCTAAAGCTTGGTAAGTTCAAGTGCAAATTGATTTCATCAATTATTGATGACTCGATCCCTTATGGATATTAAATCAAGTTCAAAAATTATTAATAAAATAAAAATGTGCATAATTAGATAACTGTTGATGATGACCTCTAGAATAAATAATCGTAATTTCTAAAGCCAATAAAACATACTAGGATGGTGTCAAGAAACATAAAAATCAATGCTTTGTGTTAATAATAAACAAGATAAATACAATCTAATGCTATTAATTTGTATAAATTAAATTTTTGAAAATAAAACCAATTAGTCCCATGGTTTGAATATTATAACAATGTTTCATATTATTATTATCTTAAGCTTCAACCATGTGACCACTTGACTATCAACTGGTTAAAGGTATCCAAAATGCATGCAACCAATCATTCCAACAATTATAGTCATGGTTTTAGCCATGGAATCTTGGGGATATAACATTATCAACCCATTAAAGAGGCACTATCTTGATGCCTTAGGAAATAAATGTAGTTAGTTGGTCCTTCAAATTAGTTTTATGGTCCTAAAAATTATTTTAATAATATTCATGAAATAAGCATTGACAAAAGTATATTTTAATTATACAATAATTTGAACTAGTAATCCTATAAGCATGGAAAATGAATGTGTCTACATCTAATTTTTATAGGAAAAGTTCGATAATTATGCCTAAAAACATGTTGCAGTAGATCATCATTACTTAATTTAGTTGAATAGTCACATATCAGTGCAACATCTTTCAATTATTTCCAAATTTATAAAGTAAAAACACATTTAACAATTATTTCTATAATCCTAACATACCACAACAATCTTAGCGATCCTTTCTTTAATTCCATCCATGGGTTAGCGCATTATCCCACACAAACCACACTAGATATCAAAGAAGTCATGCAATCATAAATATATTTAGCATGCTCTCCATCATATTTTGATCTCATGATGGTCCAATAAAACAAATCCCACCATTGCTTGTTAGCCATTTAAGGGAATTTACCCATTTTATCATCCAAATCTTGTAAAGGGTACCTATAATTTTCATACTCCCTGATCAGGACTTTCCATTACCCACTACAAGGTAACATAAAAGATAATAAATCACTTATTATTATTATTATTATTATTATTATTATTATTATTATTATTATTATTATTATTATTATTATTTAAATAGAATCCAAATCAGTCATGTTTCAAAATAATACTAGTCGCATTAGCATAGTTGACTTGATCAGTAGGTCCTTACCTTTTGTGAGTAGTTATGTACTTTCTAGTATATAACAACATTTTAGTACCAACCAAGTACTAGAATATTTCAGTAAATATAACATTGCAAGTCCTATTCAAGAGTACAACAATTATGTCCCTACAATTTAAGTACATATATATTTTTTCCATGCTAAAAAATGACACATCAGATCAAATACATTATTCAAAATAGAAAAAATAACTATTAACAACCTTTGGTATTAGCTTTTGTTCAAATGTATGTTAGTGCAACCACACTATTTTGAGCCAATAAAACCATATATTCTTGAATAATATTTATGTTATATCAAATCTAAATATGTTGGCATCACTTACTGAAAGCATATTGTTAGATATTTTTAGTGTGTCATCAAAGCACAATGCCTACCTTTCTTTAATAAATATAGGAATTAGCACACATAACAATAAATATAAGGTGAACTCTACCCAAAATAATACACTTACATAAAAATATTACTATACCTTCTATTTTATGGGTATTAGTTTTCATTCAGACTAGCTAGGTCTTTATATCAACACTTAATGCTTCATTTTAGCAATGGCATATTTTAACTTAGTTTGAAAATAACATTCTAGAACATCAAATTAAATATTTTAAATTATCATATATCATTAATGTGATATAAATATCCTACTTTCATCCTTGATGATGTAGCCTTATAATAGTGGCTTCAATCAAACTAAGATGAAAAATTCTCCAAACTTGCCTTGAAAATTATATTTGATTACCTTTGTAAGTCCTACTAAAAAATTCATTGGTTCATATCACATATCCACATTAATATGTGATCCCAAATTCATTTTCAACTTCTATCATAAAAATCACAATGTTCTAATTCTACAATATTTCCTTGAAATAATATGGTGTGTTGTACCATAACTACTACTCACTATAATTACATGAATCACATTAGATAAGCAACCAAACTTAAGAAACAAACACACATTTATATATTTTTAATGATGTAAAATTAAGCCCTCATTATATACTATAGATCTCTACAAAAACAAACAAAATAGTCCTAAAAATACATGTTAGTATATTTTGAACTTATGGCCATATTGGGCATCAATGTTATTGAAAGAATTCTCACCAAAAAAATGAATCCTACATGCTCCAACATTTCTATAAAAAAATCATAATGGTTGGTTGAGTCTAACATATAGCACAATAAGAACAAATTTAACTTTGAGGATCTCAAAATCATTTTTTCCCAATAAAATATGGGTTCCATCAGAGTGTAATACTCAATATCTATTAAACAAGTAGCAAGTAACATTAACCATTCATGCCTCATGGATTGAATCACTCATGATATTATTTCATAAGTAAAGATCCCTAAGATTTATTGACTTTCCCCAAAGAGTTAGCTATTCTCACCCTAATTTGCCTCCCATGATTAAGTCATACCCCTAGTCTTCCCAAGAGCATCACACCCTAAGCATAATATAATGACTTATGTATAAAAGTCATTAACAAATATTATATAAGCACCCTTATTTCCAAGAGTGAGGTTTTTATCACTTTACATCCTATTGACCTATCCATAAAAGTTAATGGTAGACAAGTGATGCTTTCCTTGACCCAAAAATTTGGGGAAGGTTGATTAGACAAGGTTACAAGTGAACATTATATTTTTTTAATGGAAAAATAAGTTTTCCCTAACATACTTTAGATCCAAATAAATTTAATTGACTCTCTGCATCTCAAAGTCTCATAAAAGATCATTGACATGTTTAACTCAAAAGAGGTTATGTGTCCTTTTTAGGATCACATCATTTCTCTACTTAAGTTGAACCAAACTTAATCAACATACTGATTAATATTATTCAATTTATTCTCCCAAAGATACTTAGGGTTAAAAACTAGGCTATGATACCACACTCATGACTACTCAAAAGTCAACCTATACAATTCTGAATTTTAGGTTCATGATTATTATTTTTCCACAACAATCCATGTACAATAATTTTATGAATTTATGTACAATATTATTCTTATCATCCCATGATAGTTTTGGGTAGGTTTACTAAACCAAAAAGTTTTAGTGGTTAACACAAACTCCAAAAAATAATCTCATGTTTATTTACCACATAGTGCCTACAAGATTTTTTATTCTATAAAATATTTGGAACAATGACTACCTTTGAAAATCTCATAGCCTAATCGTCAGGTTAGATTCAGATAGATATCCTGTATATTCCTTGATTGGGTCTAATATATCTTTTCAACAGAAGCTAAGTATTTTCTTTGAAGGTCCTTAAGATATATTAGATCCATAAAGAATTTAATATTTATTTTCACATTAAGGCATTCTTAATAATAGTTAGGCATGGTCAGGTTGTTCATTTTTAAAATCTAACCAAATGATATAACATCTAGTCATAATTATTCAACTACTAATGAAGACTGAGTTTGTAATTATCATTAATGAAACTAACTAGTATAAAGTATTTATATGTAGGGTAAGTATCCATTTCACTTAATTAATACTTATAATCATAACATAACTACTCTTTCCATCAAATAAAAATTCATAAGATCAATTCATGCACTCAAGGTTTCATACCTAAAATTTCTCCCATACAATACATCTTATCTGATCATCTAACATTCTTCTTAAATTATGACTAAGTCACTAATTAGATAAGGAGTACTAAATATGTATTTAATAAATACCAAGTCTACCTAATTAACCATTCTAATTACTAAATTTCGTCTATCAATACCTTAGGTGACAATAGGTCATCTTTTTATTAGGCAAGAATCCTTATCCAACTCACAACTCAATATCAAGTTTACTCTACATGTAGGCAAGCCATTGTCTAAGTTGATCCTAGATAGAAACAAAATTTATGTTATGAAAAAATATTAATATTTTCAGGTTTCATTCCTTCATCTGTAATGATAATTAACATTAATGGTTTGGGTTAGACATTGATATACCAATATTTTGTAAACAATAGTAGCATAAGAACCAAAATCTCCTTGTTCAATTAGGTTAAATCCACATTACCATATCATAAATAAAATCCCTGATAATTAATTCAATCCTTATTGAATATTTCACACTCCTTAGTCTCTTGGTAATTCATGGTGACTTAAGTTGGTCAATCCATTGTGCCATTATTCCCATACTACATTGGAGTCTTGATACATATTTTATATTGGCCAACAAGAATGGCATACCAACATCTTTAACAATAATTTATTGAAATAATATCATTTTAAGCTTTGAATAAACATGTAGGATATAAATTTAGCTTAAAAAACTACCTAAATTTACACTATTGTCTCAACAATCCATATCCATATTGTCTCATTGTAAGAAAAGCCCATGTATTAGTTGCACAACCACTTTTAACAAGTCTTAAACCATTTGATTATATTCAAACCTTAATAAATTTGATATTACTTGATTGATAATATAACTAAATATAAACATCACTAAAATAAATTAGCATAATTTCCAAGGCAACCAAAACTTGTAATCATTTTAACAAAAATCCATCTTATGGTTTACTATGCAAAACATCTCTTATTTACTCATTAAGGCTCGATAAGTCACATCTATGAAGCACACTAACTTAAGTTTACAATATTTCCAATATTAGATATTAAAAAAAAAAAAAAAAAACCAAAAATAGTGTAAAATGCACAATGTTTCTATCTCACTAAGAAGCCTATGGCATAACTCAATAGTGCAATTTATAATTGAAATTCCTCATATTTCATTAAGAAGTAAATAAGAGGAAAAAATAGTGTGGAAGATAGTTTACTACTCTAGAAAAATAACTCCAATCTAACTCTATGCATGCAATCCTTCAAATTAAGGTAAGAGTATCCCTTACACTATTTTACCTACCCTACAAATAGTAAAAATGCTATAGTCAACACAATACACCACCCACAATTTCAATTAATGCAAGAATAAATAACATGACTATCATACTCTCCTTAATATCATGTTTTTGGTAGAAATATTCTTCACATAAAGTAATAATTAAGAATAGTTTTGGAACCCATATTATCCATACACTTCCAATATAAATACAAGATAAATCATAAAACATATAACTCATAATATTCCATTTTTCCTAGTAGTTAGAGGCATGCCAAGGCAGTGTCAATCTTTACACAGTCTCAACTAGTAGAAATCAAACTTGTAGTAACTCAAATTATCCTAAGAAAGAATACATAGTAATAACAACCATAATTTTCCCACATTGTAATAATTCACGTTTTAAAACCTAAGGAAATCATTAGGTATCCTTGATAGAATTTTACCATAATTACCAATTGTATTTTACTAGTAAATTATGAAAATAAGATAAACCACCCTTATTCCCCTATTTATTTTCTAAGATACACAATAAATTTAATCACCATGAAACAAAAATAGATTTATTCTATTTAACACATTTTGAAAATAATAACATTCATATTAACTTCTATTAAAATAACAAGGTTTCTAATTTAAAATTGCTAAACAACACATAATTAATGGAATTTGAACCAAACTCAAATTATTAGAAGAAGGAAGAACATTATTAGTTCTTCTAAATACATAATGTCGAACATATCCATAGTGACACCATTCAATATAGTCACAATAACTATAATGCACCAATGCATTTTATCTAATTCAAGGTGAAAATCAAAAATATTCCAGCCAAAGATGCACTAAAAAAAGAGGGCCAATTGTACTAAGTTTGAAAATTTTCTAAAATCAGTTTCTATTAAGGAGTTCAAACATAATATATAAAATTTTAAATACTACCATAAAAAGGTATATAGAGTATGAAGGTAATCAAACAAGAGATCTGCTATTATAGTAAGATTATCCTTTGCCACCAAGATAAATGGATTAACACGAATGAGATTATCTGCATTCAATAAGAATAAGCTAGCTTAAACTTATAGATTATTTTTAATTAAAACCTAAATTATTTATACATGTATATTGAGCATACAATAATTACTTCATAATAAGAATTATGCAAATTATTCCCATTAACATGTATATAATTTTTGACAACCCAAACAAATAAATACCATATTCATATAAAGCATAATATCTCCATGTTTGTTTTGTACTTTCCATAAATGGAATAGGAGTAACATAAACAAGTCAAATTACCACTTTGTAACAACATCATATCATGGATTACAATTGACTTTAATAGATTCAATATATTACATAAGGCAATCCAATAATCTTAATTTTTTATTACTCATGATACCAAATAAAAATATTATAAATATGGCTAGATTTTCAATATATAAATGTGGAAAACATGAATACTAAATCCCATTAAATAAGCATTAAGAAGCACATACATATATCAAACACAATAATACTAAACATATTCAATAACTCACCTCTAAACAATCATAATAGAGCTCATGCCATTGATTTTAAGGAATGTTTCCAAAATAAATAAAGACACCAAAATCTACTTAAGCCAAATATAACAATCCTTTCTCATATTAACTTAATTAAATCGAGAATCATAATATTTCCAAGTAATTCACATTTAGCTTCATAGATATTCTGATCTAAAATTAGTCATATTCAAAACAACGCATTAGGTAGGTTAAATAAGCGATACCAAGTCCCTTTACTACTTCAAAAAAAATCATCATTACTAACATTTATCAATAATACTACCATCTTGCAAGGATTTTACTCATCTAGTTAAGTTTATCTCCCAAGATTAATATGCCTTATTGAAAAATATTAATGGGTTAAACCAAATTGAAACAACCTTAAATAGAGTCATATGCCAATACTACAAATTCTTATGTTTATGAAGCATTTGTTATCATATATATAGAATTGATACTATTGCATCCATTCAAACCCTATAGGGTTTAAGTAGCTAGGGTATAAGTAAGGTAAAATATATTAACAATATATATATATATATATATATATATATATATATATATATATATATATATATATATATAAGGTAACAACATAAACTTAACATCTATAATTAAATCCTCCACCAATTATTATTAAACACAATACAATATCAAAGGACATAATATAAACAAAGAATGGTTCTTGACCTGTGTTCATAGATCATCTAGTATATATATACATGATTATACATAAGTTTTCATATCCACACAAATTTATTCTATGAAACTTGATAAAGGTAATTCAAGTACAACCATGCAAACATATATAGTTCTAAGTTCAAGCAAGTCATAGGGTTTAAAAAAATATTTGTCTGGAAAATTTGAGGCTTTAACTTCTCATTTTTCATGTAGATATTAAAATATGATTTTATATGATAAATTAATCTTGTACACTTGAAAAAATTCACTCATGGCTCAACCCTTCAGTTCATGACCTTTTTTTTGTTGAAAGGCTAGAATTCACCATCTCACTATGTTTAAATTCTTATCCTATAGTCAAAACCTATTATTCTTATTACCCAAATCACCTATAACCCATAGTATGCATAAAACCTGATTTATATCCTACATTATTTTTTATATATCTTTAACAACATTCTATTCTCCCAAATACTACCATCCAATTATGACAGTAACTTAGATGGTAGTATCCCAGGTATGACACTAGTATCTGAGCCTTACAAACGATAAAATTTGTAAATATTTCAAGATATATGGTTCAACCTATTTATATTGATTAACCCTCTTATGATATAATTTCAAAAAATTATATAAATAGAAGTAAAATACCATTCATTATAATCAAGTAAAAATCAAGCACACATCTATGTTATACCAAGGGAAAAAAACACCTCTCAAGCTTAGAAAATTTGCCTTTTCTTCCCTATTTACAAATTAGTCATAGGAGAAGTCTTCTTATAGGTTTGAAGCATTAAAATATCAATAAATGAGTACTATTTATCAAGTTACAAGATAAATCACTACATATACTTGAATATAACATATTTCATAATTGTTCATACATAATCCTAGATAAAGGGGAGAACTACATCAGTCTAAGGTCCTCTTTAGAGTATATGGATATGTAGGTAATGTTAGTGCCCAAAATTTCACTAAATAAATTGGGCCCTTGTCAATGAAAATGCCCAAGTCCTTAGCCCAAATTATTTTTTCAATGTGTTCTTTTAAAAGTTCAAGTTCATGTTTAAGCGGCTAGGTGATTTAACTTGGTCTTTAATTAGCGTATTTCCTTTGGGCATTTTACATCAAGTATTTCTTTATGTTAATTTGGTCTTTACTTGGTAAAAATTACTTAAAGTTTTTAAAAAAAGGTGTTTACAAAAAGTTCCAAAGGATTATTCTTTCGAACATTTTTTCTACACAAAAAATCCTAAAGGGCTATTTCTTTCAAGCATTTTATTTGCACAAAAAGCTGAAAGGCTATTTTGATTTTTTTAGGTCATTTATTTTGGAAATTTTGTCCATGGAAAAAATTCTAAATGGAACTTGCCCTTTGGGCATTTTACCCACACAAAAAGCCTAAAAGAATTGTAAATACTAATTTATTTTAGCCCAAGTGTCTACAAATAGTCTGAAGGGTCATTTTGCCTTTGTAAAAATTTTGAAGGGTCATTTCCTTCAGGAATTTTGCCCTTGCAAAATTCCCAAAGGACACTTATAGAAGGGTCATTTTACCTTCATAAATTTTTTGAAGGATCATTTCCTTTGGACATTTTTCACTTACAAAATTCTCAAAATTTACTTTCAGGATATCTAAGATCCATTCTAAAAGGCCGAAAGGGTAATTATTAAGGTCACTTTTGATAAAGTTGTTATGGAGTATAAGTATTATTTCCTTCAAGCATTTTGCCTGTGCAAAAAGACTAAAAAAATTGTGATTTTTTCAGGAAAAGTACCAAGTTCAAAGACAAAAGGAGCTAAGTCTCAATTTTTTTGACAAAAGTGTAGAGGTCTAATTCCTTCAAGAAAATTGCAAAGCTCAATTCTTATGTGAAAATTATTTTAGAAAAAATGTCTAAAATAATTATCCTACTGAAAACAAAAGGCTAAAAACTCAATTCTTGTGGTAAAAGTGTGAAGTCAAATCCTTCAAGGAAATTATCCTAGACATTTTATCTGAGATAATTATCCTAATAGAATGCCTAAAATAATTATTGTAGGATAATTGTTTTAAAAAAAATCCTAAATAAAAAGTGCCAAGGATAAAGAAAATTCAAAGAAAAAGGGCCTAAGAAGAAAATAGGAATGTCAAAGATAAAGACCCAGACCAAATTACCATAAAACAAAGTCCCTGAAGAAATTTTTGAATTATAAAGGTGATGATCTCATGAATGTCTTTTGATAGCTATGTAGACATAAACTTTAAGCTGCCAGGCCATTGGGATTCAAATATTATGGGATGGTCATGTAAGCATCAATTTTAGACCCTATGAGGTAGCCATTTGTTTTCAAATGGGGGTATATCTATAAACATGAATTTTTGTAGAGCAAGATGATCTAGTGGTGTGAGCTAGAAGTTGATAGTTCAATGGGATCCAAGATCAAATGAGACATCTCCACATGGTGTGAACGCATTCAAAGTAGTAGTGACTATTTTTAAGGTACATAAGAATCCCATGGGTCTACAAAGTAGCATATCCTTGGGGATAATATAAATGGTAGTATCCAATAATGCTCTACCCTTTGGATCATGATCTAATAGAGTGCATTTGATCCCCCTATCCAAATCTAAAAGTATGTAGGCAAGGTTGAAAAGTTAGGGATCCTAAAAGAAAATGCAAAAATGCCAAGTGGCATAGTTGTGTGCCATGAAGTTATAATTTAATCATCTCACACATGATCTACAACTGATGTTTTCTTAGGTAAGGATGATCCAATGATACAAGCTGAGGTGGAATTTTTAAAGGGATCAAATTTCATGAAGAAATGATAGGTGTCTAGATTGGAGCCAATCAATCAACTTAGTCACTCTTAGGCCCCATAATTGCCTAGTTGGATATGATGTGGTATGCCAAATGTCAGTATGTGGAAATCTTTGGTTTAAAATCTAAAATTGATGGTTGTTTCATGGACATGGTGATGATTCAAAAATGTATAAGAATGTCTAATTGCCATTAAAAATCATATCTTATTAACAATGATATATCTTTTATATTTTCAACATAACTAGATATTTCTAATGCTAATCATCATAATCTATGTAGGTGAGAGATCAAGAACATCTCTAAGTGGTTTCATATGATGAAAAATACTTGTTTGGGCCTCCACTATTAAAGTCACCATCTAGATCATGATTTCATCAGTATCTTCAATCAAAAGATCAAAATTTTGTTGCAAATATTCATCATTACTTGAAAAGGCAGTTGCAATAATGATTCTTTTCTTGTAATTGGATGAGGATCTGAAGTGTGGAAAAGGGGATATTCTATATGGAATTATTTTGATGGACTTGAAGTCTTGTTCTATAATTTTACAAGTTATGATCCATAGCTCTAGATTCAAAATGTATAAATAGGGATTTTATCCTCTGTTCTAAGGTGGTTGTTGGTTGTTGGTTATTATATGTCATTATTTTAGGTGTCCATTTAATCTAAGTCTAGTTTCTACAAAAAAAAATTGGGATCAACTAATATGTGTATATCTTGTCTCCCTTAATAAGGTGGTTTCATTTGTACAACCATTATCAAGCTTTGAGATCATGTTTATGTCTTTCTTGTCAAAATATCAATTTCACCATGCTTGTCCCTATGACAACATTTTGAAGTGTTGATGTTTGTAATATTTATTTTCAATTCATTGGAAAATATTAATGGTTCTTTATTATATCATGTTAATGAAATGCAATAATATGTTTTACAAGTTTTGTTGATTGAATATTTGGGTCTATGTTTATTATTGGTTGTCGTTCTGAGCATGTACCTAGGTTATAAATCCCTCTCTACAATAATATTTATAAATATGTTGTTGAATACCTTTTAAGGGCACCTTGGGTTCATTAATTTAGCAAGAGAAGGTATTTGAGATTCTAATTTCAATTTATGTTCTAGGATTTTAGGGATCATTTGGTGTTTACCATTATCTTGCATTTAAACTTTTTTGCATCTTTGCTAGGAAATATTGTCATGAAATGCTGCCAGACACCCTACTATTTGGAAGCCACCAACACACCACCATCCATTTCATAATTATATAACTCTTTATACCCTATCCCACCCTATAAAATAATAAATCCTTTACATACTAAATGATTTATTTGCCTTGTAAACACATAAGATCTTACTTCTTTTGAATGTGTTTGTAGTATGTGCTTTAAAATTCTAGAATTATAGTCTTTTATTTGGTCCCTTTGTTATTGAATATTATTTAGAATAAATATTACAGTCATTATTTCATTTATATTTAGTAGCTTTTGTATGGCTTAGATCATTTGTGTACTTCATGTGACAACCCTTTCAAGAGGGAGGTGTGAAAACTTGGTTATGCACTGGTCATATTTGTTCCTTATGCAAAATTGAATTGCAAAATCCCTCCATGAGAGAAAGCTACCCCATAGGTCCTCTCACCTTGGTTTAGGCAAATATAAAAGTATCAGGGAGATAAACATACCCTTTATACGTACCTCTTAGTCATTTTCTCCAGTTTGGTCCATTCTTGATGCCAAACCCTTCCTCGGTTATAATGACATTCTAACAGGTTTTTCATCATTATTTTCCATATTTATTCAAGTGTGAAAGTTCATATTAGAGAGGTGTACAATTATGAACGAACATTTTTTTGGTTCCATTTCTAGGTATTCTCGTAGAGAGACTTAAGTATTTAATCTTGTGAAGTTATTTGTTGTTACTACACTTATCTAATTGTCTTGGTTGTCAACATCATAACACTCCACTAGGGATGTGCCAAGAAATTTTAAGGCTTGAAAATTTGACTTATAATGAGTCTATTTAAAATAACTATTAGCATTACATGTTGAAAGGTATTTTATCCCTTTAGAACATTATTTTTAAAAGTTTAGTGTCTTTGTTCTCTATCTCATTAAGCTTCAACAAGTCTAATTTCAGCATGTATCACCAATAGTTTATCAACTGTTATATTTTAGAATTTTGATTCTAGTGGTGAATCCATATTATTTTTTGGCTTTAATAAATGTTGGTGCCTATTCTCAATATTCTACTAAATTTTAGATTTGAGTATTTCCTTGTTTAGAAATCTAGAAGGACTGATATCATCTTTCAAAGCTTACCCATCTAAGAAACTTGTTCCACCCTTAGGTGTTCCTCAAAGAAGAAGGGGACAAGTATAAAGGCATGTTGAAGGGAAAAGTTCATCTAATCAGGACCATCAAGATCTTGATAATCATGAAATATTTATTTACCTTCCCATCATTGAGTACTATCATGTATCTTCTACTAATTCTAAAATATATAGTCATGTTTATTTCTTAGCTCCTTCCCAACCATTTGAATCCCCTCCCAAGTCTGATCCACTAAGCCCACCTCAGTCACCCCCACATATCCCTTTGCCATTTTTTCTTGAACCTGCTATTAAACTAATCATGATGCATAGGGACCAAGATGAGAATGCACATCCTACATTCCACATTCCTAGATTTAGGCCTATCAATTTTGATGAGATGGAAGACTATCCTAATGAGGTCTCAAATGAAATTAGGAAATTCCTTCCAAAATTCTAAGGGAATAATACAGTGAGAGGTGATCATCATATGAGGTCCTTTAAAAATATTATTTAATATTATGAGGTTGATTATGAGGATGTGTGCATCAAGTTATTCATACACACACTAGAGGAAGACGCTCATGAATGGTTCAATTCCCTTCCCACTAGATGCATTGATTCATGGGAAGAGATGCAATTTTTTTTTATAATTTAGTATGGTGCTAGGATTGATCCAAGGTTTCTCTTAGATAAATTTAAAAATATCAAGAAGAATACTAATGAGTGTGTGCAATATTTTAACATAAGTTTCAACAAGACTATGATGTGGCTACCTAAAAACATCAAGCCTAGTGATATAGCATACTTGATAAAGTATTGTGATGCCTTTGATAAAAAGGCTACATACTTCTTGAGGGATAAGGCTCCCACTAACTTGTAATTGTCATTCAATATGGCCATCTAAATTGAGAATAACATCAAGGCTATGGAAAGCCCATGAACAAGTGGGTTGATGTGAAGTTGGTCAATCTAGAAAAGACATAGCTCATGAAGACAACCAATTTAGAGGAAATTATTAAAAATTTGGCCTCTGCTATCAAATAAATGTCATACAAGTTGGCTAGAGCTAAAAAGTGGGTCCCTTCGATTTTTATTAGCTATGAGAGAGCTTCAAATCTGAATCAAGTGCAAAGGGGGCCTATTTTCCACAATATAGATAATGATAGAGGGAAGAGTCATGTACACAAAGATAAGACATAAAAAAACCAAAATAAAGGGTCTACAAAGGAGGTGCCTGATCCTTTAAATACCAAGGTAAATACTATGAATTCTTATTTAGACATTGATTAGAGTGACAAGTGCTTCCTTGCACATGCTCCATGTGATACTACTAAACAAGTTGAAGATTTAGATGAACCTAAATATGCATAATATGATTATGATATTTTTATGTTTGAATATCAAAGTCTTTAGAATGAATCTACTACCTCCATGGAATTGTTGAATGATACTATAGTTGATTAGTTTTAGAGTGCTATCAAAATGGAGAGTGTCCCAACTTTTAAATTTACTTGTGATGTTAATGTATCACAAGCATATGAGTTACTCATCCATGATTTTGATATCTTATGATATATGATGATTAAGAAATATCCTAAGGGAATTCCATTAGTTAAGGAAAGGTATCTATTAATTAATGTATTATCTACTCAAAATAAGGAATACAACTTGAGAAGTAGGCAACTAAGTGCTGCTCCTGAAGACACTGTCCCTACAAATCCAAAGGTAGGGAATGCAAGAAATGAAGAATATAAATCTACATCATTCCTAGAATCTTCCAAGATAGTAACCATGTCCCAAGATGTTAAGCCTATATATGCTCCTTCTAAGATAAATAAAATGCCCATATTGTCTAGTATCCCTAAGGTTACTAATGAACTCAAACAAAATACACCTTTGAAGGCTATTTTTAAAAATGTTAATCCACCCTAGCCTACTCCACTTTAGACCTTGAGTGACTATATTCTATCTATACGTGTTGTTACCCTTCAAAAAAATACACCCCTCACTTAGTATAGTGTGTGTGATATAGATCAAGTATTGAGTCAAATAAAAATCACCATGCTACTTATTGAGTTATTAAGGAATACTTGAACACAAGAAGAGTACCTTTAAATATTTATAATTTGGTGAAAGGTTAGGTGTGAATGAAGTGAGTTTCTCCAAGCACCCTTGGAAGAAGATAAAGAATAAAAAGAGGTTGTTGAAACCACTCCAAAGGTATATTTGGGGACTACACTTGTAAAAATTTGGCTAAATGCAGATCTATTTTATATGAGCATCCTGATTAATGGTTTGATTTTTCACAACTACATATTTGATTTTGGATCTTCTTGGAATATGATGCATTTGGGTGTCCTCAATGATCTTGGAGTGAATATCATGTCATCCTTTGGCAAGTGTTATGCCATGGACTCAAGAGAAGTTCTAATTATTGGATAATTCAAAGGGTTGATGGTGTAGTTGGTAGTGCATCTAGGAAAATACTTGAATATAGATGTGGTGGTTATAGACTGTCCACCTAAATGGGGGATGCTACTATCACGTAAATGGACTACTAGCATGGGTGGAAGTGTACATATGGACCTTTCCTATGCCACCATTCTTTTGGAGGGTGAGATGGTCAAAATTTACAGAGAACCAAAGATGCTAAATGTGATTGAAGATTCAAAGCACGATCTTAATGAAGTGTTGTACATGGATGTCAAATTGTGCAATTTTGTTAGGAATGTTGATACTAGTGAAAAACCTATTGTTCTTAATGTTGAACTTGACAAAGAAAATATAGGCTGGAAGATGTGATTTGATGGAGCTTACTCCAACCTTGGAAATGGAGTTGGGGTTGTCTTATACACCCTTAATGGTAAATTATTCATGTTTTATTTTCATCTATCCTTTGAGTGCACTAAAAATACTGCTGAGTATGAGGCACTCTTGATTGGTTTAAGGATTTCCCATGAATACAAAATTAAATTTCTGGTTTTCAAGGGTGATTTTGAGATAGTGGTAAATCAAGTCCATAATGATTTTACCATAAAAATAAAAGCTTAAAATAGTATTAGAATGTTTTTTGGATTTGATTCAATTTTTTGATACGTTTAATTTGTGCTATCATGATAGAAGTTTTAGCCAAGAAGATTATAAACTTGTAGGGTTAGGCACTTAGTTTGATGTTGCAAATACAATCCCTCATTATTAGTATCAAGTGGAGGTGCTTAGTAGGCCTTAAATACTAGACAATATTCATCATTAGTAGTTATTTAATGATGATGAATAGATTAAGAGGTTTCTAAATTATGAAACTGAGTTTCATGATCAGCTCGTAGACTTAGGATCTATGGTTCAAGTAAATGATGGGAAGGAGACCTTGTTTGGGAAGGACATTATTCAGCTGAAGACAAACAATTTCCTAAGAGGATTGGTCAGTATAGAAGCATCTTATGATGGAGCAAATAAAATCAATTTGAGAGACTCATTCATTTCAAAAGACATGATTGAGTTCAACTTGGGTTCTCATGAGAATCTAAGAAAGGTGTGGATGGGTACTCACCTAAGTGTAGCTAAGAAAAAAGCTTACATGTAGCTATTAAGGAAGTACTAGGATTTCTTAGCATGGTCTTATTTTGAGCTAAAATCATTTAGGAAATACATGTTCTAGCATGTCATCCCATTGTAGCTTGATAGAAAGCCTTTTAGGCAGAAATAGATACCCATTAAAACCATCTTATCCACCAAGATGTGGGATGAATTAAAGAAGCTAAGGGATGGTGGTATAATTCAACCCATCAGGTATTCATTATGGGTTACAAATTTAGTCCCTATAATAAATAAAAATGGCAACATCCACTTGTGTGTGGATTTCAGGAATCTAAACAAATCATTTTTAAAAGATAATTATCCCTTGTCCAATATGGAGAACCTACTACAAAGTGTTATTAGATCAAAAATGTTGTCTACATTGCATGGCTTCTGAGGTTACAACCAGGTTGTGGTGAAGGAATTTGAGAGGTCCAAGACTATGTTTATTATGCCTTGGGGCACATATGTATATATGAAGATGCCTTTTAGGTTGATGAATGTTGGTACAACATTCCAATGAGCCATATATGTTATTTTTATATGGTTAATTAACTAGTTCATTATTGTGTATTAGGATGACATTATTGTGTACTCCAAAACAAGAGAAAAACATTTGAAACATCTTGAAAAAGTGCTAATTGGAGTTTGTCATTTCGCTTAATCCCAAGAAGTGCCACTTTGGAGTACAAAAGGGCAAGTTGTTGGGACATATATTGTCCAAAAATGGTGTCATGATTGACCTCAAAAGGGTTGAAGCCACTAACAAAGTTCCTATCCCGTAGTCCAAGAAAGGAATTCAGTCTTTCTTTGGACATATTAACTTTGTAAGGAGGTTTGTGTCTAATTTTGTAGAGATCACGTTGCCTATTAATTTCATGTTGAAGAAGGAACAGAACATCAAATGGGAGGAAAAGGTCATGAAAGTGTTCAGTGACATCAAGGGAGATTTAAAGTCTTCCCCTATTTTGGCTAGTCCTGATTACATTAAGTAATTCCATATATTGTCTTTCACATCATACACTAATGTTGTTATTGTTCTATTGCAAAAGAATGAGGACGGTCATAAGTAGCCCATATGTTTCTTTAGTAAAGATATGAAAGGTCCTAAATTGAACTACATTATCATGGAAAAATAAGCTTTCACTCTTCTGAAGGTTGTTAAAACATTCAAGCTATATATTCTAAGTTTAAAGATTATTGCATACATCCCGCACAACATGGTGAAGAAAATTTTAACTCAGACCAAAATATCTATCAAGAGGTATAGGTGAGTCAACAATCTACAAGAGTATGACATGGATATATAAACCACCAAGTTGGAAAGGGGGATGGGTCTAGTCAAGCTTATGGTTGAGACCAATTTGTAAGATATTGAGGCAAACACTATTATTTTTAACATTGATGATTCTTTGAGTCAATTTAACACATCTCCATGGTATAGAGACATTATTTACTACTTGTAAAATTTGAACTATCCCCCTGATTTAGATAATAATCAAATAATAACTCTTAAGCTTATGTCCCAAAAATACCTCTTAATTGAGGATGGACTAGCGTGGGAGAATCTATATGAGGTTCTCCTAAGATGAGTGTTAGAATAACAAATTGTGGTCATAATTGAAGAATTATATAGTGGATTATGTGGTGGCCATTTTACACCTAAATTTATAGCTCATAAAATTCTAAGAGTTGGTTATTTTTGGCCATCACTATTCAAAGATGTTGTTCAGACAATCATATATGGGAGTGAGCATTCACACTCACTCATGAGTTAAGTTTTATTAGGGTTTGGTTAATTAGTTGTTATCTGTCTAATATTTACACATCTATTTTATGCATGAAAATATTACATAACAACTAATATTGGCTTCACAAAACAAATTATTTGTTGTGTGAAACAAACTTTATGCTTATTTAGTAGGAACTTCTTATGCTTCTCCCAAACTGGCAGAAAAGAGAAACTATGTGGGTTGTGTTATTCTTTGAGACAATAATGAAGATACTTGTGCATAATTATTGTATGTAAATATTTTTATCGTAATGGTTTTTAGGGAAGATCATGGATGAATGAGAAAGAATTCTCATTTCTGATATGGTATCAGAGTTGCTCTATGCAACCATTACTCACCTCCTAGTGGTTATTTAAGTACATATGCTATTATTTTGATAAAAAAATTATAGGCCATACTTTTTTCATTTTATAAACACTAATTTTTTTGTTTGTACACATATTTATGCCTTTGTCTAGTAAAGATCAAGTTTTTCTGGATCAAGCATGGTTGATCTGATTTAGTTTGCATGAAGAATTTGATTTGAATCTATCATGACTGTAAATTAGTCTACATTGAATGACCTTGGTTTTTGGTTATGGTATAACTTCAAGCTTTTTTTAACTCAACATCATAACCTACTTTGACTAATTCTATATTAGTAGGAAACATTGTTATTTGTTGGGGTGGTTTGATAAAACCACATCTTCTTTCTACATCATATGAAAATTTGTAGTGAAAGTATTAATTTTTTGCCTTGAAATTGATTAGTGTATTGATTTTTATTCGACCCACATGGTAGTCTCCTTTAAACTATTTATTCTGTGGCCACTTTACTCACTGATCGATGATTAGTATAGTTATAAGATGGATATTATAAGTGGTTTCATCATTATGTATTTTATATAATCCCTTAAGAAGAATGAGTCTTTTCATTGCCTAAGTGCCACCAAGCCTCATGCTTACAATCTTCTAGATAAGCTAATTTGATATATATTAAGAAGTCCTCTAGGCTCACCTTTAGAATGTCTATTTTCCAATATACACACAAATTTTTATTTTTCCACCATTGAGAGATGCTCAGTTCTTATATGTGATCCTTTTCTAACTATATACCCTTCCACCAATTGGTCTTTTGCATTGGATTCAGTCCCTCCAAAAATTATGCTAAAATTATTAGCTATTATTCTCCCACCAAACTCGAGGGTATGTTGATTGATTTTATATCATATGTCAATTCCCTTTATATTCTCTACATAATCATGATGGTTTCAAAGATAACTTAATATTTCACTCTTAGTCCTTCATTGATCAAACATTGCAACACTTAGCTTCTCACAAAAGTATAAATTTATGATAGTCGGTATGGCTTTCTATGTTTAATTAAAACTTTGAATTGGAGTGTCGAGGGTTCACACCTATCCATGTACCTTTTGTTCAAAATTTATTTTTTGAAATGGCAAGGAGATAAAGGTAAAAAATTTGATCCCTAAAAGGTAGAGTTTTTTTTGTTTAGTGGCAAAGTATTTTTAAATGAGGCACATTTATAACATAATATTGGGAAAAAAATATTAGTGGTGGACATCAATTTTAAGTGGTGTTTATTTTTATAAGTGGTGAAAGTTTTTTTAAAATGGATGCCATTTTAATTATTGAGATTTTTTTCAATGTAAAATGGGAAATTTAAAAGGAGAGTCTCCTTATTTTGTTGTGTAACCTTCTTATCTCATTTGTCAAAGATTGGAGGGTGAGGTCTAGTTTGGTAGGAGGTAAAACCCCCTCATAGATAAAACAAACTTGTTCTCACTCCTTATTTTCATTTTTTTAAGGTCATTGTTATTACACTTGTACCTTCTTAGCCCACATTGTTGTCTTTATCATCACACTTTGCACTCATGGATGCATTATTAATTTAGTCTGACATCCCATTTTTAGTGTACATTATACTTTTGTGACACTTTGTACTCATAGATACATTTTTGGTAGAGCTTGACATCCTACATTCTTGAGTATGATTTTTTGTCACACACTCTTCACTTGTTTTAGGAACAACTCTCTTATTCTTGATGACTTCTTCTATAAATTGATCACATTCAAGGTTTTATGCATCATCTGGTGTTTTTTGTTATATGGGATATTTATTTGTGGTCATACTAAGAGTCATAGAGTCTTTTTTTTTCATGTTTGTATGCTCCATGTTGAGAACATACTCTTTAGTTATTGACTATCCCATCACCACCAGGACCATTTTCTTGAGAGACATTTGTTTTATATCTTCAACATTTTTTTTATAGTTTCCAGTCTCCATCAAATTTTTTATGGACCTTGATATCCTTCTAAAGAGTATCTATTTAGTGAATATAGTGTCAACATATTAGTGTTTGAGTAATGGTTTTAGCCCACTCATATAGACTATTTTACATCACCCCACATAGTCAGCAATATGGGGGGCGTATGATATAGATCTTACTTCTTTGGTTATCATGATCCTTTCTAACCCTTAGTTAATTACGTCTTCTAGTAGAAGATTGAATTCAGTTGGTGAACTATTTTTCACTATCTATACCTCTAATAGTCTCTTTTCATAAGGGTTATTCTAGTGAATTCCAATGCTAGTTTTTTTTGTGGTCAAGTAGTAGATCCAGACCACTCATGAAAATATGAGTTCCATTGAGACTTTTGAGTTCACTAAGTACATTTGTATTTGATGGCCTTCATTTCATCTAGTGTACCTCTTCAACATTATATTCAAGTATTGAGTTATTTACTTTCTTGATACACCTTTTAACATATGTTTTTTGCTCTCTCAATTTTAGTTGTTGTTACTAGTTTTTAGGCACCTTACGACAATACATTTAATCCTTGGTGACTCTTTTTCCTAGTGTTTTGAGATCAATTTTTTTTATAGAGTTAGCCTCATATAGAGTGTTAGTTCCTTTTTGACTTGGTGGTTACATCAATTTGTCATCTATGTAGTCTGGTAAGATGGATTGGTTACCATAAGAACACTTTATATTTCACTATGATTTGTACATGGGTACCTGATTAGGCCTAGTTGTTAGGACCCATCAATCTCTTTGATTTCTCTTTTCTTACTCCCTATTTTGCATTTAAGGGAGGGTTTTGTATTGAGCATTCATACTCACACATGATTTAAGATTTATTGAGAGTCAATTAATTAGTTATTATGTGTCAAATATTTGTACATATATTTTGTGCATGAAACTATTCCATAATAAATATGATTGGTTTCACACAAAAAATTATTTATTATGTGAAACAAACTATTATGCCTATTTAGTAGGAAGTTCTTATGCTTCTCCCAGACTAGTGGAAAAGATAAACTATGTGGGTTGTATTATTCTTTGAGACAATAATAAAGAGACTTGTGCATAATTATTGTATGTGCATATTTTTGTGGTAATGGTTTTCAAGAAAGATCCTAGATGTATGAGAAATAATTATCATTTTCAACATTATAAATTGTGAGAAATGTCAGTGCTTTGTTGGGAGGATGAAAGCTTTAGGTTCTCTTCCCTTGTAGCCTATGATGATTGAAGGCCCATTTAATCAATGGTGAAAGTATTTCATTAAATAAATCATTGATTCATCAAGAATTGGGCATAGATGGATACTAAGTACAACTAACTACTTCATGAAATGGGTTGAATTAGTCCCTATAAAGAAAGAATCACACTAGGTAGTTATGGATTTTTTGTTAAATCAAATTATTTTTAGGTTTGGTGTGCCTATCAAGATAATTACTAATAATGCCATAATATTCAAAGTGAAACCATTGGTGGAATTATGCAAAGACTATGGGATTGAATTGACCTATGCTTCTAAATAAAATCCTCAAGGGAATGGGCAAGTAGAATCAAGTAACAAGAACTTGCTCAAGATCATCAGATGAACATTGGAAGTAAATAAGAAGTGGGGTGAAAAGTTGACGTTTGCTTTGTGGGCTGATAGGATTATGCCTAAGAGAGCTATAGGCAAAAGACATTTTGATCTTGTTTATGTAGCTCAAGCAGTTCTACCTATGAATTTATAGCTACCCACCTATCATCTCACACAAAAACTAGGGGATGATGAGTAGATCCACCACCATGAAATCTAAATAAACCAAATTACTGAGCTTGATGAAATTTGAAGACAAGCTCATGAAAGATACCTCAAGTTTAAGGAGAAGATGAAGAAAATATTTGATAGAAAGGTCACTCTAAGAACCTTCCAAATATGTGATTTGGTTCTAATTTGGGATAATAGGCATGAAGAAAAAGGAAAACATGGCAAGTTTCATGCCTTGTGGATGGGCCCCTATTCTATTGACTACTAGATTGGGGAGCATACTTTCTTCTTGATGGATATAGATGATGAAATATTAGAGATACCAATCAATGGAAAACATTTAAGATACTTCCTTGATTAATTCCATAACATGTGTACCATATTGTATAGAATTTTTTTCTTTGTTTTTTTGTTAACCCTTTACTTTGAGCCTTATTTGTACAATTTTACTTCATTTTTTATATTGTGTCTTCATTTATAGATGTTATTGATCTATTTTTTAAGTCTACCATGTTTTGTAGAGCCTTCATGGATGTCTACTAAAAATTTCCAAGTCTTAACTCTATATCCCAATGGATTGGCACCTAGTCTTGTATTATATGGTTCTTTGCACACTCATAGGGGGTATGCATCCCTAGGTGAGAGCTAGTATTAGTGTTCAAAATTAAATTGAAGAAATTGGTCCCTTGTCAATGTAAATGCCCAAGTCCTTATCCTAAATTATTGTTTCAAAGTGTTCTTTTGAAATGTCAAGTTCATGTTTAAGTAGCTTTAACTTGGACTTTACTTAGTGTATTTCCTTTAGGAATTTTGCATTGGGTATTTACTTATGTTAATTTGGTATTTACTTGATAAAAATTCCTTAATTGTTTTCAAAAAATGTGTTTATGAAAAGGTTCAAAGTATTATTATTTCAAGAATTTTTTCCACACAAAAAAGCCTGAAGGGTTATTGCCTTCGAGCATTTTGTCTACACAAAAATCCCAAAGGGCTATTTATTTTTTTTCAAGTCATTTGTTTCAGATTTTTTATCCATAGAAAAAATTCTAAATGGAATGTACCATTTAGGCATTTTGTCTACACAAAAATCCTAAAAGAATTACAAAGACTTATTTATTTAGGCCAAAGCGTCTACAAATAGTTTGAAGGGTCATTTTTCCTTTGCAAAATTTTTGAAGGGTCATTTCCTTTGGGTATTTTACCCTTGCATAATTCCTGAAAGACACTTACAAAAGGGTCATTTTGCCTTTGTAAATTTTTTGAAGGACCATTTCCTTCGGGTATTTTTCCCTTGAAAAATTACTGAAAGACACTTTCAATAGATCTAAGGGCCATTCCAAAAGGTTGAAGGGATTTTGAAGGTCACTTTAAGCAAAGTTGTTATGGAGTAGAAGTCTTATTTATTTCAAGCATTTTTATCATGAAAAAAGACCAAAAAAATTTCCATTTTTTTGAGAAAAGTACCAAGTTCAAAGACAAAAGGAGCTAAGTCTCAATTATTTTATCAAAAGTGCATAGGTCTAATTCCTTTGATAAAATTGCAAAGCTCAATTTATATAGGGAAATTATTTCAAACAAAATGTCCAAAACAATTGTCCTGATGAAGACAAAAGGTTGAAGACTCAATTCTTGTGGGAAAATTCTAAATTCAAATCCTTTAGGGAAATTATCTTAGACATTTTTTTAGAGATAATTATCTTGATATAATGACTGAAAAAATTGTTGCAAGATAATTATGTTGAAGAAAAACCTAAAGCAAAAGTGTTGATGATAAAATAAAGATGAAGAAAAATGGCCCAAGAAGAAAACAAGAATGTTGAAGATAAAGACCCAGACCAAATTATTTTGGAATAAAGCCCCTAAATAAATTTACAAATTACAAAGTGATGGTCTCATAGATGTCTTTTTGATGGGCACACATACGTCAACTTTAAGTTGTAAGGACTAGCCATTGGGATTCAAATGTTTTGAGATAGTCATGTGAGCATTAATTTTAGACCCCATGAAGTTATTTTCAAATAGAGGTAGGTTTAATGGAATGCATTTGTATGGAGAAGGATGATCTAATAGTGTGATCTAGTAGTTGATAGTTTAATGGGACCTAAGATCAAATGTGACATTTTCACATGGTTTGAGGGTGCTCAAAGTGGTAGAAACTATCTACAAGGTACATAGGAAGCCCATGGTGCTACCAAGTGGCATATCCTTAGGTCCAATGTAAAATTTATTATCCAAAAATGCTCCACCGATTGGATCACATTCTAATGGAGTGTATTTTCTTTCCCCAACTAGCTCTAATGGTATGTATCTAAGGTTGAAAAGTTAGGGATCCTATGGTAAAATGAAAAAATGCCAAGTGGCATAGTTACATGTCACACAATTAGAAGTTGAGCATCTCACACATGATCTATGGTTCACATTTTCTCAAGCAAGGATGATCCAATGATGCAAGCTGAGGTGGACTTTTCAAAGGGGTCATATTACAAAAGTGAAAAGTATCCAAATTGGAGCCAATCAATCAACTTAGTCACTCTTAGGCCCCACAAATGCCTAGTTTGATTCGATGTGGCATACTAAATGTTAGTATATGGAAAGATTTAGTTTAAAATATAAAATTGATGGTTCTTTAATGGATATAGAAATGATTTAAACATGTAGAAGAATGTTTATCTTCCATTCAAGAGAATATATTCTTAATGGTCATGGATCTTTTATATTTTTAGCATAGCTAGAGCTTTCCAATGCTAATCATCATAAGCTATGCATGTGAGTGATCAAGAGCATCTCCATGTGACTACATATGATGGTAAATAATTTTTTGGGCATCCACTATGAAAGTCATTGTCTAGATTATGATTTCACTAGCATCTTTAGTCAAAAGATCAAAATTTTATTGTAAATCTTCATCATTCCTTATAAAGGCAATTGCAATAATGATTATTTTCTTGCAAGTGGATGAGGATCTCAGGCATTGAAAAGGAGATATTCCATATGGAATAATCTTAGTAGACTTGAATTCTTGTTCTACAATTTTTCAAGTTACAACCCACAGTTCCAAATTAAAAATGTATAAATAAGGGTTTTGTCCTTTGTTCTAGGGTTGTTGTTATTTGTTGTTGTAGGTCATTAATTTAGGTGTCCATTTCCCATAATTCTAGGTTCTATAGAATTTTTTTTGGGATTAATTGTTTTCTATAGATCTTGTCTCCCTTGATAAGGTGGTTGTATCTATAAAACCATTAGAAAGCTTTGACAACATGTTTATGTCTCCCTTGTCAAAAGAACAATCTCACCATGCTTGTCCCCATGGCAACATTTTGAAGTGTTGATGTTTGTAATATTTATTTTTAAGTCATTGTAAAATATTAGTGGTTCTTTATTGTATCCTATTATTAAAATGCTATAATTATTTTTCAAGTTCTACTGATTGGATATTTGGGTCTATATTCATTACTAGTTTTCATTCTAAGCATGTACCTAGGTTATAAATCCCTCTCTATAGTAAGATTTGGAAATATGTTATTGAATACCTTTTAAGGGCACCTTGGGTTCATGAATTTAGTAGGAGAAAGTATTTGAGATTTTAGTTTCAATTTATGTACTAGGATTCCAAGGATCATTTGGTGTTTACTATTATCTTGCATTTGATTTTTTATTTAAGTTTGCTAGGAAATATTTTCATGAAATACTACTTGACACCCTATTATTTAGAAACCACCAGCACATCACCCTTCATTTCATAATTATATAACTCATTCTACCCTATCCCACCCTATAAAATAATGCATCCCTTGCATGCTATATGTATCATTTTCCTTACAAACACATAAGATCTCAATTATTTGGAATGTGTTTACAATTTATGCTTTAAGATTCTAGCATTGCAGTCTTTTATTTGGTCCCTTTATTATTGAAGATTCTTCATAATGAAGATTGTATTAAAAATTTCATCTATATTTAGTAGCTTGTGTATGACTTAAAGAATTTTTGCACTTCATGTGACAATCCTTTCAAGGGTGAAGTGTGCAAACTTAGGTATGCTCTAGTCATATTTGTTCTTTGTGCCAAAAATCCCCATGGAGATTGAATTAAAAAATCCCTCCATGAGAGAAAGCTACCCCATTGCTCCTCTCACCTTGGTTTAGGTAGAAATAATAATATTAGGGAGCTAACCATACCCTATCTGAGTGCCTCTTAATCATTTTCTCTAGTTTGGTCCATTCTTGATGCCAAACCCTTCCCCGACTACATGACATTCTAGCAAGTTTCTCAAAATCATTTGCTACATTTCTTCAAGTGTGCAAGGCTAGATTAGAGAGGTGTACAACTAGGAATGAAAAGGTAACACTCATTGATAGAGGGGTATTTGAGTTTATATCAACTTCTTTTTATCCCACTAACCCCTATTTTATAAGGTGACATGTTTAAATTAAAGGGTTTAGGATTTTGAGCTACATACTAATATATAGAACTTGATCCAAATAGAGAATTTATGAGGTGATGGTGAACCTTAATAAGTGTATGTGTCTATTTTATAAAATATCCTACATTATATATAGGACATAAGCATCAAAATTAGGATAAAAACATTGATGGTAGTGTCTAAACCCATATTGTAGTGTCTACACTACTAATGAGTTGATGTTATATTCTTATGAATTAGAATATAACATGTGATTATCTTATCCTACATCTACAGTTCTTCTATCTATCATCACATCATAAATTAATATAAGTTTTTATATTATTCATGTTGATACATTCAAATTACTGTTTGGCTTTATACTTTCTATATTTAACATACTTTCATAGTTCAACACTATATCTAAATATTGTGAATCTAAATTATTTAATTGAATTATTTTTAGAGTAAATTATCCATTTTTTTATTATATTATTCTCCTCCTAAATATTTCCAAAAATGGTTATGCATCACCCTCTCTTTACGTTCCTTTATAATTATTCCATACTTGTGATTACATTTAATACATACTGAGAAACTACATGGTAGTGAGATTTAATGGCTATTATCCACCTAAAAAGCATGTTAAAACCTTAATGTCAGAGTTAAATGGATCAACCATCAATTTCATCCATTAACTAAACCCCTTTTCTTGCTATTTGATCTCCAAATTTGTCAAACAAGGTCAAAAGTTCTAATTTTATGGGATTGCCATGATTATGTAGGGACCAAGATTTAATTAACCATTATAATTTTTTAAATGGGCTATTAATAAACAAATATAACACCAAGTCAAAGATGAGTATGACCTAATACATAAATATATTTATAATTCTTAGCATTTATTAACTTTGTTTGGCCAAACATGTGGTTTCAAAATATACAAGCACTAGACCTTCATAAGTTTTAATGCTACAAACCAAATTAATCTTCTCATTACTAGGTGTGATAGAATTAGTAACATATTAGGTGAATAAATCAACCATATGAAGGTTGCATCCTTTATCCAATGATTTGAAGATGGAAATAATTACTAGGATTACCATGAAAGTTTGTCCATAATGAATCCAACTCCAAAGATAACACACTTTCTTTAAATTCAAAAAAAAATGTCAAGTCACATATAAGGCTTGGTAAGGCCAAGTGAAACTTGAATTCATCAATTATTGATGACCCAAGTCCTTAAAAATATTAAATCATGTTCAAAACATATCAATACAACAACAATGTGCATAATTATCTAATTGCCAATTATGGTAATTGAAATACATAATACTAATTTCCAAAGTTATTAAAACATACCAGGATGGTTTTAAGAAATATAAATTCAATGAATTGAGGTAGTTAATAACAAGACAAATACCATATAATGATAGTAATTTATAGTAATTAAATTCTTGAAAACAAAACCAAGTCTCATGGTTTGAGGATTATAGCAAGTTTTCCTATTCTTATTAGGTTAGGGTTCAACCATACAACCACTTGACTATTAATTAGTCAAAGGTCTCCATAATTTACACAACCACCTAATACAACCTTTCTAGGCATGGATTCATTCTTGACATCCTAGGAATATGAAAATCAAATAAACATTCCTATAACTTGGACATGAATGTCATATTTAGTTAGTACCATCCAAATGTTATCGACTAAATCTAAGAGTTTTTGCCTTCACCAAAAAATGATAAATTTTCAAAATCAAATCATTCCTATTAGTCTACCCATTTACCTAACATTTTGTTGGTATAAGATATCAAAAAATTAAACTCATAAATTTAAATAAATTATATACTTATTAGACATATGACACTTATCTATCAAGCATATGTACACTACTACACATTGATAAAAACTACCTTATTCTTCCCAAATCATAAATTAGTCATTAGGAGTAGTCATCAACCAGGTTTTAATCATACCAAGTCAAGTCAAGAGATTATATTGTCACGTGTAGAAATGCATATCATTATATGAATTCATATAACAAAGGATCATAATTTCACATTCACACTAAGAATAAGAACTATGTGTGGCTTGATTTCTCTCTTTGGAGTATTGAATATGTAGGAAATGGTCAATCATTAATGGGGCTTATTGGAGACAAATTAATCCATTATAATTCCAATTTTTATTTTTTTTATCCACTCACAATTGGATCTAGGGTTTTTAATGAAATATATGGATTTATAGGTACCACACATATGTTCAGACCTTAAGATCATATATAGAGCTGAAGTAGAAATATGTGCACATACTTATAGAAAATAGAGAATAAAAATAACCAAGGACAAAACCATGTAGATGAGAGCATAGTTGAAAACATTACCAACCTAACATTGATGGTACTATTTTTATGCACAAATAGAACCAAACCTTGCATTAAGTGACTCACACTTATATTTCTAACTTTTCTTGGTTCTTACCACCTATCTCAGTCCTACATAGTATAGGAAACTCCTAAGTATCCCATCATTTATTATAATTTCCATAATTATCAAGTATCATTTTAAAATTAGTTTCAATCTTATAAATTCAAATATGTGCTTAATTTACGTACTTTATGATCTAAATTAATATTTAGGTTTTATTCTATTAAGGTTCAAATAATACAAATAAGGTAAAGTAGACCTAATCATAATATCTTTACTTATTTTGAATTTTCAATTATGTTTTTTAATCATGTTTCATAGATTAAATTTTTTATTTCATATACACATACATTTCATGGTATCTATAATACATGTTACAAATGATACATAGATGCAAGAATTTCCTATACCTAAGGACTATGCCCATGTTGGAGGAATCTCTTTCCATAGGTTTACATTATTATAGGTTATGTATTTCTATGACCTTTCTATTTATCATGTTAAGCTACATTAATTTATTATACATTTATTATTATTGTATATATTATTTAAAATTATACATTCATGGATATGCTACTTTATTATGCTTGGACATTGACATAGATTGATGGTTTAGACTAGTTTTACTGATCTATGCTTCATTTCCATTCTTTCATTTCCTATAGAATAATCATATATTATGCTTTCATTGCCTCTTGTGTTAGTATATAACATATTTTTATTTAGTATATATTTTTATACCTTTTTTTGGCCCTTAGAATTCTTTCTTGCTTGTTTCTTGATTGATTTTTCATTATGTGACTCATTATTTGGCCCTTACTTTATTTTACAATTATTCTTCATTAATATTTTCATTCTATGATTTATATTTATTTGGTCCTTCCCTTGATTGATGTCATGCATAATACTTGGCCTTGGGTAACATTGAGTGGTATTTAATGTGATTTTATTGTGTGCATGATGGCCATGACATTGTATTATTATTATTAGTAGATAAAGCTAAGATTTAATTGTGATCTTGTTGATCTTGTTAAGTTTGTTGAGTTTTTGTTTCCATGATCCATATCACATAATTTCCTATTTGTGTGTGGTTTCATCAATTATATAATTAACCTTTCTATATAGTTAATTATTCAATTATTATATTAGTCATGATTGATATTATGTTTCTAATTGATATATTTATCTTGACATTACACTTGTATGCCTTGAATTACATATATCACATATATTTTAATGATCTATTAATGACTATGATGACCTATTCTCCACATGTTAGCATTTGATTTTACATGATTACTTCTTTTTACATAACATGAAGTAGTGAAATATTTTATTTTGAGATGAACAATTCATATGATGCATCCCTCACCTCAAAAGGGTGGAATATTAGTGAGCTTGTCATAGAGATTCAAGCCTCCATGAACAAAAAGCTTAGATTTTGGAATATATTATGAGATTTAGAGAGTTTAGATTCATTCATAATATCAAATTCGTTTATATATGTAACAAACATAAAATTTTAAAACATTTTCAATAACCTAAGTTACATGTTTTCATATGATTATAGATTGATACAATGTTTTTAGGCATATGCCATGCATACACACACATTTTTCAAGAATATTAGTTATGGGTTTTACTATTTTTCAAATTTATATAAAACTGAGATATAGATGAATAACATTTTATATCATTTTGACACTATTTAATTCATTTTATAAGGGCATGAATATTGTTCATGCAACTACACACTATTAGATTTCTCTATGTTTTGCATCAATGGAACCTACAAGTGAGCACTTCAAATCATAAAGTCTATTTGTAGTGTTTGATTCAATTCAATGAGTAATTTATTTAAGGATCAATTCCATCAACAACATAGTCATATTATATGAGCCAAATATTTATATTCTACCTTTTGACTTAGGGTTCAATATTAGTGAAATGAGTAGTAGGGTTGAGACTCTACACCCTCAATGACCTAAGCACTATTCAATTTTCAATGAGGGTTGGGGCATTTATATTTCCAACCCATGGCCATGCCTTAATACATAAATTGGGGCATGGTCATCCTTAATTCTTCAAGTTATTTGAAAAATAAGCACAAATTTACAATGCTTAAATAAGGAAGTATCATCTCTAATGGCATATTACAGTGTAACATGGTTCATTGACTTATAAATGTATTCCTTGTTATTTAAGTTTCAAAAATTTCACTTTCATTTCATATTTCAAACATGGACATTGATTAATACATAATCATTTAATGTTGTATGTATCAATTTTTACATTCAAAGCCTCCTCCTAAAGAGAAAGTGTGTTTTACAGACTCATGTATATTTCTATATCCTTTTATTTTAACATTGTATTTAATTTCAATACTAGAAAAGAATAGGGAAATTTGATTTGTAAACTAGGTAGATATTCCACTCTAAGTTTTATCAACATAGACCCTTTCAAGTCAATGTGTTCTTCTCAAGTTATTTTTCATATAAAAACACATAAAATGTTGTTTTAACATGTAATCCAACTCTTATGACTTTCATATACAACATATAAAATTATATCTCCCCCATCTAAATAGGACAATACTCCATACATAACTGTAATTAACATGTTTTCATAGAGGCACAATACCAAATGTGAAGTTATTTAACCTTAAGGGATGATTCTTGAGCTCTCTTAAATGTTTGTGTATTATCCTAATTGAAAGGAATGTAAATATTCAAGCAAAGGAAATGAACACATTAAAAACCAAGAAAGATAACACAAGACAACCCTATAGAAACTCATAGTGAGAAAAATCCAACAAGAGTGAATCCATACTTCCTCATATCCACTACATTTTTTATTTTACAATTTTTTCACCTTCTTGGGATTATAAATAAAATAACCTCATACACTCATAATGACCTATGCAAAATTCAATGGAAGACTTGTCTTTCAAAGAATGAATACTATTGAACTCAACCTTTTTAGCTATGTAGTCTTAAAAATATTCACCTACAACTAAGAAACAATGATAAAAATAATAAAAGGCTCAAAATTTCACATATGTATTGTGAATCTAACTCCTATATATCTCACTTTGCTTGTTGTTTTATGATTTGTGTATGATCCTTATCCTTAGTTCTCATTCTATAATCTACCTTCTAAGATGTTTATTTAACCTTTCTCAACCTTATAAAGTACCAAGACCTCAACTAATTCTCTAAATTTAATCCAAATGTCAAAAAAATACTCCATATTATTGGCTCTGGATATGAATAATTAGACTCCTAAGATCACTTAAGAAAAAAGTCTGCCAACTTCAAACAACTATAAATTTTGCATATGACCTTGAAACAACATGCCATTTTTATTAAACTTATTTATTTTTATATGGGAATCCAAATATGTAATTAAAATTTAATTTTAAAACCATATATATATATATATATATATATATATATATATATATATATATATATATAAACCCATACAACATAAACTAACAACTTCTAGGCCTTAGCATTTCACAGATTACTCATATTTGACAGTTGGTTATTCTACCAACTAATTTAGATGATAAACATGATCAAATTTATTATAACACACATAAAATTTAAAGGATTTTTGGTATCAAAAAACTATAAATAAATATGAATATTTACCTCCTATATTCCCAAGTGAGAAACCAACTTATCATCCTCTTGGACAGTACCCATTTCAAGTTCCACTTTGATCATATTTTGGATACTACCATGCTTAGGTTCTAATTTGATTAGATTTTAGACAATACCCATTTTAGGTTATAATATATTCAACTCTCTAATTTTAAGGTTTTTAGTCCCAAATTTTATAAACTCAAGTGGTGTTGACTTCTTAGCCCACTCCTTTGAATTTCATTTGGATTTTCTTGTTATCCCCTTCTTGATGCTCTTTCATTCATTTAAAATAACAACTTTGTCCTGCTCCTCTTAGCTAATATCAGAAAGTATTTACAATAAAAGGTACAAAATATCTTCTTTGTTTCACATGGAAGGCTCAAAGAAAATTAGTTATAAAATAAAAAATAAAATGTTACATATCCAAGTAAAAACATTATTCCTCAAGCTCAATAGTGTTATCTTTGGTTCATTTCTTCAATCAATTACAATCATACCCTATTGTCATAAGGAAAATATGATCAAATACATGTTGAACATGTTTTGATCTACACTTTACAACTCTCTTAACCATTCTTTCTTTGGAAGAGTAATTTATGCCAAGCTAAATGCTCAGCCTTTTTCATGTCACTTAGATGGATGGTCCATCAAATAATTTTGTTAAATAACATCACATCACAAAATCTCATAATGACTTACATTAAAAAAAATAGTAGTGGAAAGCTAAACCACTTTGATGCTAATGAATCAAGACAATTTGTCCATGAGCACTTGTTATCTAGGTAATGGGAAACATTTGAACAATGATCACCATAACAACCACCAAAATAGAACATGAACAAAACTAACGTCTATGTAAATACATAACAAACCTTTTATGGTAAAAATTAAAAACATGATCTAATATCAATATGATCCATAAACTAGGTGTATATTCCACTCTAAGTTTCACCAACATGGACCCTTTCAAGTCAAAGTGTTCCTCTCAAGTTCTTTGCCATAGACAAACACCTAAAAGTTTGTTTTGATATGTATTATAGATCTTATGAATATTATATATAACATATAAAAGAATATATCCACACTTTATTTGTGCTAATACTCAATACATGATTATAATTAAAATTATTTAATAGAGGTAGAATAATAAATGTGAATTCATTTAACCTTTAAGGCTGATTCTTGAGCTCTTTTAAATGTTTGTGTATTAGCCTATTTGAATGAATGTAAATATGAAAGAAAAAGAAAAAAAACACATTAATAACCAAGATTGATAGCATATGACATACCCTAGAGAAACTCAATTTGAGAAAACTCTAGCAAAAGTGAATCCATTCTTCCTCATCTCCACTATGTTTTTCACTTTACAAACTTTTCACCTTCTTGGGATTACAAGGAAAATAACCTCATACACTCATAATGGCCTCTACAATATTTAGAGGAAGACTTTCCTTTCAAGGAAGGAATACTATCGAACTCAACTTTTCTCAGCTATGTAGTCTTAAAAACAGTCACTTATATCTAAGCAACAATGAAAAAATAATAATAATGGATTAAATTTACAAATATACATCTTGAATCCAACTCTTATACATCTCATTGTGCTTTCTTCTATTGTTTTTATTTGTTTGTGATCCTTTCCCTATGTTCTCCTTTTGTAATCTACCTTATAATACCTATATTTAACCTTTCTTAGCCTTAAAAACTACTAAGAACTCAACTAATTCACCAATGTGAATCCAACATAAAAAATGCTTCATATTCCTATCTCTAGAGGTCACTAGTCCTAGCTCTAGATATTAATAGTCGGGCTCCTAAGATTGCCTAGGAAGAAATTCTACCAACTATAAATGGCTATAAGTTTTACATATGACCTCAAAATAAAATGCCATTTTAAAAAACTCTTCTATTTTTTTAACAAAAATATAAATATGTAGCTAAAATTTACTTTTGAAACCAAATATATGTTGTTTTAACCTATACAATAGAATCTAGTAATTTCTAGGTCTTAACATTTCATAGATTACTCATATTTGATAGTTGTTTGTTTTACCAACTGAGTTGGATGATAAATATGATAAAATTTCTGATCACACACCTAAAATTTAAAGGATTTTAGCCCCCACAAAATCTATAAAAAGAAATATGAATATTTACTTACTATCTTCCCAAATGAATATTTAGGTTCCTATTTAAACATGTTTTGGACAATAACATGCTTAGGTTCTAGTTTTATCATATTTTGTACAATATCTACTTTAGGTTCCAATATATATTCAACTCTCCAATTTGAATCTTTTTTATCCCAAATTTTAGAAACTCAAGTGATGAGGACTCCTTACCCCACTCCTTCAAATGTTATTTGGATTTTCTTTTTATCCCCTTCTTAATGCTCTTTCCTTCACCTAAAACAAATTTATCCCAATCCTCTTATCCAATAAGAGCAAGGATATAAAATAAAAGATAAAAAATACTATATTTGTTCCATATGAGAGGTTATAAAAATCATATGTTGTAAAATTAAAAAAGAATGTGAGACGTATCAAGTAAAAATGTTACTCTTCAAGATTCATAGTGTTACCATTAGAGTCTTTTATTTGCTCAAGTATAGTCAAACCATGCTATCACAAGGAAACTATGCTCAAATACATGTTGAACATATCTTTCTCTATACTTTACAACTCTCTTAACCATTATTTCTTTGGAAGAGTAATTTATACCAAGCTAAATGATCAACATTTTTCATATCCCTTAGATGGTTGGCCCATCAAAGTATTTTGGTAAATACCATCACATCACAAAATCCCATAATATATTACATCAAAAATAATAGTTGAAATTTAAACCACCTTGATTCTAATGAATTAAGATAATATGTCCACTACCACTTTCTATCCAAGTAATGGGAAACATTTGTACAATGGTCACCTCGACAATCAAAAAAATAGAACATAAATAAAACTAACATCTATGTAAATACATTATCAAAACTTCTACAATAAAATGGATAACCTAATATAATACCAATATGATCCATAAACTAGGTGGATATTCCACACTAAGTTTCACCAACATGAACCCTTTCAAGTCAAGGTGTCCCTCTCAAGTTCTTTTCCATATAAAAATACTGAAAATATTGTTTTAATATGTAATAAAAATATTATTATTGTCATATAGAACATATAAAAGAAAACTTCCATACTATAAACATGCTAATAATCCATACGTGATTGCAATTAACATGCTTGCATAGAGGTGAAATACCAAATGTGTATTTATTTAACCTTTAGGTCTGATTTTTGAACTCTTTTAAATGTTTGTGTATTATCATAGTTGAAAGGAATGTATATATGTAATTAAATGAGATAAATAAATTATAAACCAAGAGAGATAACACAAGACATACCCTAGAGAAACTCAATGTAAGAAAACTCCAAGAAGAGTGAATCCATGCTTCCTCAAATCCAATATGTTCTGCAATTTACAAAATTTTCACCTTCTCGAGTTTACAAGGAAAATAACCTCATATACTCGTAATGATCTTTGCAATATTTAGTGAAAGACTTGCCATCAAAGGAAGGAATATTATTTGAATCAAACTTTTTTATCTATGTAGTCTTACAAATAGTCACCTATAGGTAAGTAACAATGAGAAAAATAAGAAAAAAGGCTCAAACTTGCACATATTCAATATGAATCTAACTCTTATACATCTCACTATCCTTGTTTTCTAATCTATTTCTAATCATTCTCCTTTATTCTCATTCTGTAATCTACCTTATATGACCTATATTTAGCTTTTATTAGTCTTAGAAACTTCCAAAAACTCAAATAATTCACCAAAGTTAATCCAAACATAAAAAACATTTCACATTCATATCTTCAGAGGTCACTAGTCTTGGCTTTGGAGATGAACAATTGGGCTACTAAGATCACCTAGGAAGAAAGTATACCAACTTCAAATGGCTATAAAGTTTGCACATGACCTCAAAAAAACATGCCATTTTTTTTAACTTCTCTATTTTTTCAAGGGGAATCAACATATGTAATTAAAATTTACTTTTGAAAAGAAATATATGTTGTTTTAACCTATACAATAGAAACTAATAATTTTTAGGTCTTAATGTTTCACATATTACTCATATTTGACAATTGGTTATTTTATCTACTAAGTTGGATGATAAACATGATCACATGAAAAAAATTTAAAGTATTTTGGGTCCCATAAAATATATAAAAAAATATGAAGATTTATCTCCTATCTTTCCATGTGAGAAACCAACTTATCATCCTCTCAGATGGTACCCATTTTAGGTTCTAATTTGATAATGTTTTGAATAGTACCATACTTAGGTTTCAATTTTATTAATTTTAGGTTCTAATATATATTCAACCCTCCAATTTGAAGGTTTTTAATCCCAAATTTTAGAAACTCTAGTGGTGAGGACTCCTTACCCCAATCCTTCAAATGCCATTTGGATTTTATTTCTCTCCTCTTCTTAATGTACTTTCCTTCATCTATAGAAACAAATTTGACCCACTTATCCTAGCCAATAAGATCAATTATATATAATCAAAGGTATAAAATACCTTCTTGTTCTACATGCAAGGCTCAAATAAACATCAATTTTAAAATAAAAATAAAATGAGACATATCCAAGTAAAAACATTCTTCCTCAAGCTTCATAGAAATACCTTTAGAGTCTTTTATTCACTCAATTATAGTCATATGTTATTTTCATAAGGAAAATATGTGAAAATACATGTTGAAGGAAACTATGTGTAAATACATGTTTAACATGTCTTGCTCTACACTTTATAATTTTATTAACCATTCTTTCTTTGGAAGAGTAATTTATTCCAAGCTAAATGTTCAACATTTTTCATGTCCCTTAAATGGCTGGTCCATTAAATAATTTTGGTAAAATACATCACATCATAAAATCCCATAATGTCTTACATCAACAAAAATAATAGTGTAAATTTAAAGCACTTTGATGCCAGTGAATCAAGATAATCTGTCCACTACAACATGCTATTCAAAAAATGGGAAACATCTACACAATGGTCACCACAACAACCATAAAAATATAAAACAAATGAAACTTAAATCTACATAAATATGTTAGTAAACCTTTTATGGTAAAAATGATAACCTACTATGATATGAATTTGATTCATAGACTAGGTGGATATTCCACTCTAAGTTTCACCAACATGGACCCTTTCAAGTCAAGGTGTTCCTCTCAATTTATTTTACATATAATAACATCTAAAATTTTGTTTTAATATGTAATCCATCTCTTATGACTATCTCATACAACATATAAAATAATATCTCCACACTCTAAACATGCTAATACTCCATACATAATTGTAATTAACTTGTTTGCATAGAGGTGCAATACCAAATGTGAAGCTATTTAACCTTTAGGGCTGATTCTTGAGCTCTCTTAAATGTTTGTGTATTAGACTAGTTGCAAGGAATGTAAATATGTAATTAAAGGTAACAAATTCTTTAAAAACTAATAGAGATAACAAAAGACATACTCTGGAGAAACTCAATGTGAGAAAACTATAACAAAAGTGAATCCATGCTTCTTCATCTCCACTATGTTATATAATTTAAAAACTTTTTGCCTTATTGGATATGCAAGTAAAATAATCTCATACACTCATAATGACTTCTGTAATATTTAATGGAAGACTTGCCTTTCAAGGAAGGAATACTATTGAACTCAACCTTTTTTAGCAATGCAGTCTTAGAAATAGTCACCTATAACTAATAAATAATGAGAAAAATAATAAAAAAGGCTAAAACTTGTACACATGCAATGTGAATCCAAATCTTATATATCTCATTGTGCTTGCTATTATTTCTTTATTTATTTATAATTCTTCTCCTCTATTCTCCTTCTATAATCTGCCTTATAAGACATGTATTTGACATATCTCAGCTTTATAAACTACCGAGAACTCAACTAATTTATAAAATAATCCAAAAATAAAAAAAAACAATTCATATTCTTGGCTTAGAATGTCACCAATCTTGGATCCATATATTTATAATTGGGATCCCAAGATCACCTAGGAAGAAAGTCTACCAACTTTAAATGGCTATAAATTTTGCATATGACCTTGTAACAACATGCCATTTTTTTAAAATTATCTTTTTTTAGGGGAATCCAAATATTTAATTAAAATATATTATTTTTTAATTTTTACAATATAAACTATCAATTTAGAGGTCTTAAGATTTCACAGATTACTCATATTTGACAATTGATTATGTTACCAACTGAGTTGGATGATAAACATGATCAAATTTATGATCAAAATTTATAGATACTAAAGTATAGTATTATAAACTTTGTAATTTAATTTTTGATAAATATTCACCTTATATTATTTATGTATTTAAATATGGATCTTATTTAACCTTCTTCACATCCACTTGCTTCCATGGGTCAGATCTTCACCATTTTGCATCATTCACCTACAAGATTTCCTTAGTCTATATCTAACCTATTTAAAATCATATTATACTATCTCTATATCATTAGATAAATATTCATATCTCCTATATTAATTTTTTAGACTCAATTTATTTTAGAATTTTGGACTCATCCAAAACTTAATGAACTCATCTAACACCAAATAATGATTAATTTAAAAATTTAAGAATATTCCTTATGGGTCATCCTATGTGTTTTTCATGTCAAAGGTAAGAGAAATTACCCATGGAGTTCCACATTTATACAAATCAGGTATACCTATTACCATCTATGAAATTTTTATCACACATAAAAAATCACTTGCACATTTAAAGAGATTGCACTATTATTTCCAATTCATCCATTTGTCACAAGGAGTAGGTCCTAGTTAAGTCTAAATAATCTCAGAGCCAATTAAAAATTATAATTTTCCAAGCGTAAAAATATAGATCATAGGTTTAATTTATTGAAGGAGAACTATTACACACATACACAACATGTAGAACTAAAAGCTACTTGAATTCCCTGTTTAGAGTATTGGATATTTAGGTAGCACTCAGCCAATCATTAGGGTTAAATTAACCCATCATTCTTCACCTTTTTAAATCAAAAATATTATGTTTAAATTTGACTTATGATTTCAAATATATGGAGACATGTTTCTAAAAATTTGTATATAGTGAAACCATGATCTTATACTCGGAGATGGATTACAATTAGGCACAATGGCCTGCACTAAAATAGATAAGAAAAATCCACTCAAACAAATCCATCATGTTATAAATTTTAATGTTATTTGATACCATTTAGAGACAAATAATTTTTTCCATGGATATCCAAAGACTTAGTTTCTGATCTAAGTAAATATTAATTAAATTTGCCACCCTTTCAACTACCTATGTTAAGTCTCAAACTTGTACAATACATTAAAATGGTAAGTATCTTATTTCATTAGATATTTTATATTTATAGTTAGTGTAATTTCAAAGATAATCTACATTTTACATTTAAATTCCTGTTTATTTATATATTTTACATAATCTTAATTAGTTTAAATCTATATTTTAAATAAGATGGCATAATAAAAAATAAGGTAAAACAAGAGGGAAATTCATTTAATTATATAAAAAATATTTATCCAATGCTCTAACTTAATCAATAGCTATATAAATGTGCATCCAAAATTGGATAACATTTCTAAAAATGGAAATTTGAAGATCATGAAGGGATTTTATTCATGCCCTATTGAAGTATTGAGCCAAAAACTCACAAGAGAAGGATTCTTTATCACCAAAATCTATTTTTTGGATTGAGGTTTAGTTCCACTTCCAGAAATATGGATCTATTATCAAAAATGGTGGGAAATGATTGAGTAGCAAAAAATTATGCAAAGTATGTTTATGAAGATATTTTCAAGGATGTACAAATGTCAAATGATGAATTAAACAAATTTTTACCATGGGGAAAATTTTAATTTCTAATTATATTAGATGAGTTGGGTGTTCACTCTATACTCCCTTTTTAGATGCTAGTAGCCAAGGATTATTTTACAGAGATGTACTCAAACTACTTATGCAAATAGATAACTGATATCCTAAATAATAAAATGAAGACCTAGTATGAAAATATTCTTAAGTAATTTGGAGATGAACCACACATTTTAGAATATTTGATTCAAGGTTATAAGTAGTTGGTGATTTTTAGCTAGATCCCAATACTCCTTAGCATTGATGATTATCATCAAGGGACATTATAGAGATAAGATTGTGGTACCATACCAATTATGTAAATTATGGATAAATTATACCCTTGTAAGGTTTCTAAAGATAATTATACCCCAATGTATTGACATCAAGGTTATGGATGCAACATGGAATGAACTAGAAATGAAGTGGAGGAAGAAGGGGGATTATGAGGTGGATAATGTGAGGACTAAAAAGAGTCAAAAATGGAATTGATTAAACTAATTCATATCCAAGATGAAACAAGGGATGATATTAGGGTTACATAATAGCCAAGTCATATTTATCTTAAGTAAAAACCAAAATTTCACTAAGACTTTAAATGAAACTATTTGGGTGCACTAAAATATAACATCAGATACTTAACAATGTTACTTTTGAACTGCCTTCACCTTACATGACTTTTTCGTACACACATGGATATTATTCACCATTATCTCATACTCACATGCTTTATATGTGTCTAATATTCTTTATTTGTTATTAGTAACCTATAGAAATTCCCTAGTGTATGGCTAATTGGCTCAAAATCATATTTAGACTATCTATAGATCATCACATAGTTTTCCTACATTCTAGATAAAATTTTAAGACTTGGAATTTTTTCAAAAATTTAGACTTGTCCAATCATAACAAACTCATCCCATGTTAATCAATGTTAAATTTTAAAATTCAAATCCTTCCAATGGGTTATCCTATATATTTCAAATGTTAATGGTTTGATAAATTATGTAGAGAGTCACATATAGATACAAAGTAGGTATAATTTTGTTAACCATATATCAATCACTTATCAAGAATAATCAAACACTATCACATTCAAAGGTATTTCCTTATTCTTTCCAAATCAGATATGAATCAAAGGGAGTAGGTCCTCACCAAGTTTGCATCACCTCAAACCCTAGACAAAGTTCTCATTTTCAAGTATTGAAATCTATATTATAGGTTAAATTTATTAAAGGAGAACTATTGCACACTTACACCTAACATTGAGAACTACACATGGTTTTGTTTTCCTCTTTGGAGTATTGGATATGTAGGGAACACTCAACCTTTCATTGAGGAGTTGTTAGGATTATCTTGACCCACCTTCTTTCCATTTTTAGACCAAAACCAAATGTTGACAGTGAACATAGGGTTTTAAATAGAAGAAGACAAAAAAATTATAATTGTGTGCATAGTTAGCTTCTAAGGTTTTCACACAAAGATGAAATAAAACTATATTTAACAACCCATATCATATAGATAATCAAATTCTACAGATATAAAAATATTATATTAAGTCTCTAGTGTCACTTGATACCTATTTTATCAAAATTAGAGATTAGGAAGCAAATATAATCTAATTTAGATAAACAATTGAGTAAATCAGAATGCATAAAATATATAATTATCACATATGATTGATTTACAACTTAATATTTCTATAATTTTGCTAAAAAGGTAAAATAATAAAGACAAAAAATTTAACTAGAACTCAAAATAGGACAACAACAAAGACTATGTAATCAACTATGATACTATGTGAGGTCACTATGAATTAGGAACAGGTCTCCATTTTTCTCTTGGGCAAGACCATTTAATTTGGTTAAGGACAAATTATGATGATTTATGTAGGGTGTGATAACATCTATTAGGGTTTTTACCTCTATGAAATCTCTTATGGGTGTACCTCCTCATGTAGATCCTATGTGTATAAATATGTCTTTGATTATCTATGGGATCCATTGTGTACTTCCTCCTTCCCTTAAACCCTAACTTAATGATAATGAATAATATATTAATTGAAATAGGGAAAAAGGGGTTAGAAGTTGAAGTTTTTCAAAATACAAATTTATGTGAATCATGTTATAAAAAATATTGAAATCTAGAGTAGTAATTATAACATTGTAAATCATGGCATCATATTGACAATATGATAAAAATAATAATGTATGATACATGTAGAACCAAACATGCATAATTTCATGTATAGATATATGTTAGTAATTAGGCACACACTGAATAAATGATCAATACTAAGTACTTAAAATTGATATATAACTACTTAAGGAAGATGTTTGATATTAATCATGGCATCAAAAAACTAGGTATATGTATGATATCTATCATGGAATATCAAACTAATAAAATAATAACAAATAAGAGTCATGTCCATGACACACATAAAAATCACATGCATATGCACATAAAACAAAGAATAAGGCCAAACAGATGCATATAAGGTACATGTTCAAATTTAAATTACACACGTAGAAACACACAATAAGGCTTAGAGCTACAAATGAGGGCATGTTCCAATTTACACAATCTAGAATAATGAATACACATAAAACACGAATCATTGAAGTCAACATGATAGGCATACATGAATTAGTGGAATTGATCTACATAATCTATGTGTAATATTATTGTATTAAAAAACTCAAGTATCTAGTAAGATATCAATCTCAATGTAAGTGAGTAAATATGGAAAAATGTGTGAAATGTACTATACTATAGTAGGAACAAAAGGGATAGTCATAGAGTGATAAACCTAATTAAAATATGGCTAGAGTGAACTTGTTGTAATGTATAGAAACTTTATAATGCTTATGAATATTTTATATCTAAGAAATTAGACCATGTGTTTATTGGGAAAATTTTGGTGGAATTGGACAAGAGCATAATGTGTTACTATCTAGAAAAGAGTAGTTTTATCTGTGTATATTCTTTGGGGTTTGAGACAACATCACCACCTGTAACTATATTGGAAAGTGAAAAAATGAATGCTTTTCAACTTACTTAAGTATAGTTATGAATCATATTTTATATAAAACTAGATACATATAAGTACTACATATACTGAAGCATAAATAAACTAATATAAATGAACTACACAAATCATGCACAAGTCTTAATTTTTATAATTTTTTGAAGTATTCTATTTTTTTTGTATTTTTTAATATATATAACTAAAAAAGGAACATACTAAGCATTTAATCTTGTAAGAGCCTCACAATCAATAGGTCATGTATCTAACATAGTAAGGATGAACTGTCTTGAATGGAAAGTATCATTCTACTATGAAGTATTTGAGCTCAACATTGGTGCCACTATCATGATGATAATATGTAATATGTTGTGTTTTGTGTTTATCATGGTGAGCTTAAGGAATCTTTAGAACACATCATTGAGTTTAATATCTTTTTTTGGGTGTTATTTATAGAACACTCTTAATGCCTTGTAATATCAATCTAGGATGTGATGAGTAGAGAGTGGCTCTCTAGAATTTATGAAAAATTAATGATTAGGTAGATTTTCAAGGATAGGTATCTTGGAAAGTGGATCACCTATTTCTAAAATTTTTGAATAGATTAAAGCCTTTTAGGTTTCTCAATTTTTATCTACTATGTAGGAACAATAGTCTTTGTTTTATGAGGTATTCTTATGGAATACCATGAACTATGATACCCTCATTATAAAAAATGTATTTCAAACATCTTTGTATTGTATAAGGTACAACATGAATCTAGTAAATACAAGTACATCCCAATATCATATCGAAGACTCTTGAAGTGGGTAATAATATAATTTTAGTGGCCACATATTCTAAAATAACCTATAGTGGTAATTTGATCTGACCAATAAAATTCTGAAAATGTCCAATGACTTCCTCAATCAATGTTTTTATAATAATTATATCACTATCTATGTATCAAAATTTGAGATAAAAGTGTGATAGTGTACATATTCATAGTTGAACCATTATCAACCATGATACTTTATATAGGTTGATGATAAATGTAAACTTGAATGAATAAAGAGTGTAAATAAAAATAATCATCATCTACCTCATGCTTTAAAAATGTGATAAGTGATATATATGGAATTAAAACATGATATGTACCAATAATTCCATTTGAAGTATGATGAGCCTTTATATAAGAATGATAGTAATTTTATGGAGGGTGTGCATTATATGCATAATACACCTTTGATTTATCTATTTTTTCTTAACCATATCCTTAGGGAAAAGGTCACAGAAAATATTTAGTGTTTTAGTCTCACTTATTTTTTACTTTCACTATTGATAGATTTACCCACATCAATGTTGTTCTCATCTACCAAATCCTATATCTTATATATCAAATTGATGTAATTATTGGTAGTATGCCTTAGTGTTATATGAAAATCACAAAAAAAATTGTGATGAAATCCTTTTGGAAGAGGTTTACTCACATGAAGCTCTTTAATGGGAGGGAGTAATATGAAGTGAAATTGTAATAACTTTTATAACACCTTGTAGGGATATTTTGAAAATTTGGTAAACTATCTCATTGGAGGAGTGGATATCACAATACAGGGAGTAGGTTTAGAAACTACATTCACTATTATCTTTTGGTAACTCTTATTTTTGATTGGTCTCACCTTGTATAGTGACTTACTAAAATTATTTTCATGAGAAGTAAAAAATGGGTTAGTTACATAAATTAGCTTATTCGTTGCCAACAATTTAACCTCTCTTTCCTTAATCATGTGACATAAATACATAAATGATAGAAACTTATTAAACATAATAGATTCATGTATAGGTGGAATCAAACTCTATTTGAATACGTATTTTAATTCTTTATTTTTCATAGGATTAATCATTTTGTATAACATGGTCTTTTAATTTAATACATAATCTATGATAGGCTCATTGGATTATTGGATGAGCTAAACAATATGAGCATATGAAACTATTTTAGCTATGTTAATTGAGAAATGTGCAATGAATAAATATAATAGAGTATTGAATGGATTAACTACTGATATATTAAATCATAAAACCATTTTAGAACATATTCTTTGAAACTTTTAGGAAACAACTTGGTTATTAACATATCTATTTTTGATTGTACAACATGCCCCATTTTCAAATTGAAAATAGGGACCTTATTTATACTCTAGAATCTGATATTATCTCTTTTAGGAGTTAGTTGGTGGTTTATTTTTTAAATCAACCATCTTAGGAGTGCATTTTCATTATATGTGAATATTTAAATCTAAAAGTGCTTCATTGTTTTAGCCAAGCCTAAATAATTTCATCATAAATACTTGGTCCAGAAATCACATCTAGGACTACATTAAGTTAAAATATGAATTTGAATGATTCTATTAATTATTGGTCTATCCTCACGCTTATGTTTTTTAACTCATTTAAAGATTGTTTTTAGACTATTTTGCCTTGGATTTATATAAACTATCTAGCTGTATCAAAGTTTTCTACTTCTTTTCTTGAGTAATTTATTCCATTTATGTTTTTAATTTTAGACTAATTGACTAGATTTCATAGATGTTTATTCTTCTACTTAGTTACTTTTATATAAAATGGCCAAATTAGGCTTTGATTTAGTGAAGTTAGGTTTCCTCTTGATGATAAGTTTCATGTTTTCATTCAACTTTTTGCCTTAGTCAATTTTTGGCTTTTGCCTTAGCCATTTTCATTTAAAATTCATTTATCCATTGTCTATTTTATAAATTTTAAATTGCTTAAGGGATATTTTTAATTTCATTCATATGTGCCCATATATTTTCTTTCACCACACAAGGATATTTCATGGCTCTCAATGGCTTAAACCTATTTGAAAATGATTTCAAAACTGAATCAAGTATTCAACTTTATCCTAGATCCATGTGGCATATTTTCATCACCTCACTAAACTTAAACATTTAAAAATCTCACTAGGTGAGAAAATTAGTTAGATGTTACCATGTGAACCATCTTGGTGACCTGTTACCCCATACAAATCTGTATAAATAAAAAGTCCTCAAGACTATGAAATTAATAAGATGTTGTCATGTGACACCATCTCGATGCTATTACCTTGGGGATGTCCATATAAATCCAAATTCCTCTAGGTAAGTGGGTTAGTAGGATGCTACCACATGTTAACATCCCAATACTCTATAGACCCAAGTTAGTCTTTATATCTTGGAAGAACCATAAAAGCTATGGGTCAACAAGATTATGTTTTATAGCATGATCTCATTTCATAATAACTAAGGAAAAATCAAGACATATCAATCCTTGATTTAATAATTAAATAATGGAGATAAGACACATGTAAATACCCTACTAACATAAGATATGTTGGTAATGACATCAATAAGACACTTGCTTAAATTTGATAGATTGTCTGGCTATCAAAACTATCAAAACTTGAGAGGGGATGTGCATTCAATTTGATTTATATAATCAAGTTGCATATTGTTCCTTACCAAAAAATGAGTGGAAATATAAAAATTCAATTCAAATATAGATGTAACATTATTCAAGGTATGGCATACACATTAGAATCAAGCAAAATAAATAAAATACAAACATATACCTTAAAGAGGCATAATTTTAACTACACAGAACATGGGTAGCTAACAATCCCAATGCAATCTCAACTACATTCTTTGGCATGAATTCATTCTCATTTCAATAAAACATGGTCCCTAATATTTTAATGATATAACTAAGTAGGATTCATTCCTACTTGATCTTAAATGCACCCACTACAATGATTTTTTATAATCACCCCATTAATGGGGATGAATTTGAAACTAATTAGACTTAGTGTGTATATAATATTAGATCCTATGATATTATAATATATGTCTCCCTTAGATTAAAGCATAGAGTAGTCGACTAGACATGGTTTGATTCTCCATAGTTAAAAGACTAAGCATTTTCCATGCTTTACTAGTGTAGTGTTTTCCTTCCTATTATGAACATGGAGGTTATAGCTGAATGATTTTTGAAAATATCACCATTATTAATTAAAAAGAAACATCTTGATATTCAAATTATTTTGTAATTTAATGGCCATTTCATGCACAATTCTTATGGTGGTTATGCCCCTCTTTATTCACAATAATTTCTCTATAGACTCTCACACCTTTTTTTTAGCAAGAGTTGTGTTAGGTCTAGCTTAGTTAAGGATTATTTTATATGATATTTGTTCAATCAAACACTACAAATTCATCTCTATGGTAGTAGGGATTTTTTTTCGCTTATCTCCTCTCTTTTGATCTTTATTTTCTTAATGTGTAACCTTAAGACTAATAGAAATTTGCTTATTGATGTAGAAACATCAAGACAAATTAGCAAATTATTAGTGTTCAAAATTCAAGTACATGATAAGAGGTCTAACTAAGGTCCTAAGGGTCTTAGGAAGCCATGAGATGGCCTAGAATTTGAATTGGAGGTTTTCCCTCCAATATTGTAATTTGAATTATCAAATATTCCTATAAGCCAAGAATGACCCAAGCAAGGTGAAAAGGTGGTCAAGAGTGAATATTAGTGTTAAGGGTCATAAAAAATTGTAAGAGGTGTTATAATTCATATATGTGTCCATGGTCATAAGGTGAGGAATAAAGTTTAGTCATGCTATCCAAAACCTCACGTTGAGGTAGTTATGGAAAAGAGGTTAGATGTAACCACTCAAGAAACCAATGTGAAGTTGGTGAAAATGATAATTGTACATGAGTTTGATAGGTAGGAGAATTAAAAGGGAGAGAGATATATATAATAAGAGAGAGAAGATTCTAAAAATGGAAAATTGTATGAAACTCCTCAAGGAAGATGATAGAATCATGTAATAGATCAAGTATGTAATGATTTTAATGTTCCAAGGAATAATAAAATAAAGAATGCTATGTTTTTGTAGTCTTGACCAATCATTGGATTATTATGAATCTTATATTTCCTTTTTAATTCCCTTTAGGCAATGTGTATGTTATTCTTTGTGTTAAATTACAAGTTTGACAAAGTTTGCATCTTTGAACTAGTGGACTGTTGATCACAATCAAGAAAGAATGGTTTGTATAATAGTTTTAGATTAAATAAATAATAAGTTATCATTGCATAAGGTTATATGAAGGTTTAAAGGACCTCTAGGTGTTTAAATATCAAATCAAGATGATTGGAAATTAGAGAAAGAAAATCCTTGTTTGAAACCCTTATTCTCTCTCACGATTGGATGAGGTATGCAAATTATGCGAATATTTACAAATATAAAAGTAATGGATATTTATAATATGGTGAATCCTATTTAGTTATTTACATAAGTTTTTAATAATCATATAGTGTAAGGTTGAGGTGACAAGACCCTATTGAAGGAGAGTAAACCCTTATGGCTATAGTCAGACCCTTAGTGCATACAAACCAACCCTAATTATAGGGTGTTAAGGAATAAAGACAATATATGGAAGTATGGAGGACTAATCAGATGAATGAATATTGATAGAGAATTAGGATGGTTAAATGTTGGTAATGTCTCTTGGAAGTGGAAATAACCTTGGAAGATAACCCAAGTATTGAACAACACATAGTCCTACATAATTATACCCCCTGTTTACATGAACAAGGAATAAAGGGAAGAGTATTGAATTCATATGATTGAATGGATATTTAATAGGGTGAATTTGAGAATATAAACTATCATAAATAGCTTATGTAATAATTGACATGTTTGAATATCTATAGTCTAACACCACAAACCCTACTTGCATAGTTGATACCTTGTTTATACACTCAATGAGCAAAGAGAGGTTTAATTTACCAATGGAAAGTTGTTGGAGATTTTTATAGGTGAATTTTATATTGGTGAAGGGTGTGTGAACCTTGAAGATATCCTAGGTAAGGCTTAGAAGTTGTTGGAATGAAAATTGACCATGAAACCCCTTACATAGTCCATGAAAACTTACATAGTCCTCTAAGTTTTGTTATTTTAAGAATGAAATGATTGATATAAGGTCTCCAATCTGTTAGATATGATAGAGGACATTAAAACAGATCTTTATAAAGTGATTTTATCTTTTTAAACTTAATGAAACTTAAGTTATGGAATTTAAGGTGCTATCAAGCTTATGCAAGGCCTAGAAAACCCTAGACAAAGGTTTTCAACATTTTAGAGAGTTTTGACAATCAAAAAACAATTCAAATTGATATGATTGTTTTAGTAATATGAAAATATAATAAATTGGTTTGGGTCTGAAGCTATATGGATTTGATAATAGAGGGTTTGGAATAGGCCTAGTTTGGAAGACTTTAACAAAGGAAGTGATATCTAGAAGATGAATTAGGTAATTAAGCTTTTACCACACCTTAGAGGGTATAAAATAATCCTATATAAGTTATTAATTCTTGAAAAGAGTGCCTATATTAGGTTAATTAAGGGGAAATCACAAAAAAGGTCTACAAGCTTCATAAGGTGGTAGAGAGCAAGGAAAATGGAAATGAGTAATGAATTGGGTTTGATGACTTGAAATGAATTATAAATAGTGTGATATGATATCATGAAATCATACATGTAGTGAAGTTAAGTCCTTAACACATAGAATAAGAATTGACTCTTGGAACCTAAGGATTGCTTGTCTAGTTGAAAAACTAGTGGAAGAGTAAAAGTGAGGTCATGATAGATTTAATGCAATGAGGTAGGAACTAAATGTGAATTCCATGGTAAAGGTACACTACATAAATAAGTTCCTATATATGTACATGTGATAGGGAACACCCAAATATTCTAAAAAATATTGTGGAAAAGAGATTGAAACTAGACTGATGGAAGGGTGATCAAGACAATCATGGTGAGTGAATGAGATATCCTTTAAGACTAGAGCTAGGTAAATATGATTGATGTTTACTTATCCCCATAACTATACATCATTTGGTATTAGATCAAGGTAATACTTAGCTAAATTTTTCCTTTAAATTCTTTGAAACTTGTTGATTTGAGTTGAATACATAATGATATGTGATATGCATGAGAGATAACCTTGAAATGTATTGAGGGAGAAGAAGGTTGTAGGTTTGATATATTTAGGTCAACATATAGGAGTATAATATTGATAAATAAAGAGAAACAATATCCATAAAGTCCTATGAGAATGGAGTAGAAGCTATTTAAGAAAGAATTAGTGAAAGAGCCTTAGAGCTCAAAGAGAGAAGAGAGAAGAGAAAAGACTCAAAAAGAGAGTCAATGAGGATAATAAGTCCTAGATAGAGGACAAAGAAGAGGAAAGGCCCAATATAGGTCTAAAAAGAAAGGTTTATAAAATTGCTAAGAGGAAGGTCTAAATAGGCCTATAAAGGAAAGAAGAATTAAGAATATGGATATAGAAAGGGAAGTGAAATACATAAGAAGATAATTGAGGAAAGTTATAGAGAGGATAGAGCTCATGGTGAAGCTCATAAGAGAACAAGAAAGCCAATGGAATGGATGGAATGTGAGAAGGAAAGTAAAGTGTCCACTAGAGTCACTTATGAGAAGAAGAAGAAGGTAAAAGAAGAGTGTCTTAAGAGATTAAAATAAGAAAGAGAGAGTAGAAAAAAGAGGCATGAGAAGAGAGATATTACCTAGTGAGAAAAAAGATAGATGGGTTGAGAAGAGGGTTCTCATTGAGGAGAACAATAAGAAGATAAAAGTGCCAAGAAGATCACATGAGAGTGAAGATAAGAAGAGAAGATGGACAATGTCTATGCCAAGGACATTCAAAGAGATTATGTGGTCTCTCATTTTGTATGCTAATATTTATTTCAAGTTTATGTATGCAGGTATGAAGAAGAAATTGGATAAGGTTAAGCATAAGGCCTCAAATTTGGTGAAAGATGAACCAAGAACATCACCCATAAAGTGGAAATAGTATGAAAAAGAAAGAGAGTCTCTTAAATAAGACAATATTATGAATATTGAAGACATTACACATGTTAAAATTGAAGAGAAAGAGGAATACTATGATGCATTGCCATTTATAACAGTTGTTTTCGAAGAAATGGTGCATAAAAAAGACATGAAGATCACCCATGAAGATATGAATGAAGAACTAAGCTTTCAAAAATTGCCTTTGAAGGTAAATGAGTGTTTTAAAATTGATTTTGATTGCATATATGATTATAAAAGGCTAATATGAAGATTGGTGGAAATAATGACAAAGTACAACCCTCAAAAAGATAACAAGGGCATAGATATGTGTGGCCTAAGTGGATAAAACAAATAATTGATGAGAATAAAGAGTGTAACCTCAAAAAAGGGGTCAATTAAGGAAATAATATAGGTGAAAATCAAGCACAAATGTGGAAACAAAAAACAAATGTCAATGAACACCAAGAAGGCATGATAGATTACCAATGCATGAAGTATGAAGAAGGTACAAAGAGAAGCAAGTGGCAGCCAAAGAAGGTCCAAGGTAGAAAATGGGTTGAAAAAATCATGAAAAGAGCACAAGAGGGTCCTATATAAAGTGTACTCCAAGCAATTTTTAAAACTAGAGGAAAATAGCCAGCCAACTAAGAAAATAAGAGAGATGTATGCAAACAAAGTAAATGAGATGAAGGTATAGCCATGTAATCAAGAAAATGAATGCATAAAGGAAGATAAATGTTTGTAATATGTGTTTTCAAATGTTGTATATGATGATATATGTGAATTTGATTCCAATAATGAAGATATCTTGTATATGGAAACCATTACCTTGATTAATGAGCTTGTAGAAAAGAAATATGAGGTTGAAGCACCTCAAAGAGTGCTTGAGAAGCAAGGTATGAAGCATGAGAAGGTTGATATGACTCTAAAAAATTATGGAGTCCAAAAAGAAGATAAAAAACAAGTTTCCCAAGAAAGTGAAGAACAATGTGATCTAAGGTTTGAAGAGGATGTTGAAGAAATAGATGCACTCAAGTTGCAAGAAGAATTGGAAGTGTTGGAAACATACTTTAGTTCATTGAAACGACTACATACAGGTGTACATTAGTAAGATAATCTCAATAATGAGCTCAAATAAGGATCAAATAAAGAATGATTAGATGGTTTATAAAATGACAGCTATGAAGTAGTGAACAATAATCTTCAACAAGGAATGGTAATCCTTAATGAGATGAGTATTTTAGGTTTGGAACAAGAAGAAGAAGTTGAACATCATAATGAAATGAAGAAGGAATAATATGAGTCATAAGAACTCATAAACAAGCATGGAAAAGAGAATCAAATGACATCAAGAAAAGGTAAGTAAAATACATTCTTATATGATGATATAATAGCTGAGATGGGAGGAAAAAATCATGAGGAAGAAGATGGAATGAGTTTCCAAGATTCACATCTAAGAGACAAGTTGATGAAGGAAGATAAGCAAGATGATATGAAGAAAAATATAGCTAGGATGAAGAACAAACAAGTCATACAAGCTCTAAAAACTATTGAATAGGAAATTTGGCCTCATAACATCCATGAAATGCATGTGAATAATGTTGTATATTCAAGTGTAATAGAGAATGAGGATGAAGAAGAGTATGAGACTCATGAATTAATTGAACAAGAAGTGGAAACATGGATAATGGTAGTAGAGAAAGAGTTGAGAAGAAATAAATGGAAGAAGAAAGTAAGGAATATAATGAAGAATACCAAGAAGAACAAAATTGGACAAGATGGACCTAAGAAAATCCATGAAGAAGATAGAAAAGAATGATAAGTGAAGCATAATTAGAAAAATAGGAAGAATGTGCAATTTGATTTTTATCCCTCTAAGGGAATGATGGAGAAGCATCAAGCTAGATTAGCAAATTATAAATGTTCAAGATTAAAGTACATGCTAAGGGGTGTAAAAAAGGTCCTAATGGTCTTATAAAGCCATGAAATGGCTTAGAATTTGAATTGGAGGTTTTCCCTCCAAAATTGTAATTTGAATTTTCAAATATTATTATAAGCCAAGAATGACCCAAGAAAGGTGAAAAGGTTGTCAAGATTGAATATTAGTGTTAAGGGTCATAAATCCTTGTAAGAGGTGTTGTAAGTCATATATGTGTCCATGGTCATAAGGTGAGGAGTTAAGTTTAGTCATGCTATCCAAAACCTCATATTGAGGTAGTTATGGAAAATAGTTTAGATGTAACCACTCAAGAAACCAACGTGAAATTGGAGAAAAAGATAATTTCACATGAGTTTGATAGGTAGGATAATAATAAAGGAGAGAGAGCTCTCCAAGAAGAGAGAGGAGAGTCTAAAAATGGAAAATTGTATGAAAATCCTCAAGGAAGATGATATAATCTTGTAATAGATCAATTATGTAATGATTTTGATGTTCCAAGGAATAAGGAAAGAAAGAATTATGTTTGTTTATAGTCTTGAATAAGCATTGGATTATTATGAATCTTATATTTCCTTTGAAAGGCCCTTGAGGCAATGTGTATGTTCTTCTTTATGTTGAATTGTAAGTTTGAAAAAGTTTGCAGCTTTAAACTAGTGGACTATTGATCACAGTCGAGAAAGAATGGTTTGTATAATGTTTTTAGAGTAAATAAATAAGTTCTCATTGTATAATGTATTAATGTTTCAATGACCCCTGGGTGTATAAATAATCAAATAAAGATGATTGGAAACTTAGATAAATCAAATCCTTGTTTGAAACCCCTGCTCTCTCTCATGATAGGTTGAGGTATGAAAATTATGTGAATATTTCCAAAGATACAAGTAATGGATATTTATAAGATGGTGACTCATATATATTTTTTTACATAAGTTGGTGATAATAATATAATGTTTGGTTGAGGTGACAAAACCCTATTGAAGGAGAGTAAATCCTTGTGGTTGTAGGTAGACCCCTAGTGCATACCAACCAACCCTAATTATAGGGTGTTAAGGAATAAATAAAATATATGGAAATGTGGAGGATTTTTTGGATGAATTAATATTGATAGAGAATTATGATTTTTAAATTATGGTAATGTCTCTTGGAAGTAGAAATAACTTTGGAAGAGAACCCAGGTATTGAACAAGATACACTCCTACATAATTATACCTCATGTTTACATGGACAAGGAATCAAGGGAAAATTATTTAATTCATATTAGTGAATTTATATTTAATAGGGTGAATTTAAAATTCCATAAATATCTTGTGGAATAATTGGCACATTTGAATATCTATAGTCTAACACCATAGATCCTACTTGCATAGGTGATACGCTATTTATATTGTCACTGAGCAAAGAGAGTTTTAATTTCCCAATGGAAAGTGGTTGGAGATTTTTACATGTGAATTTGAAAATTTTTAAGGGTGTGTAAACCTTTAAGATATCCCAAGTGAGGATTTTAAGTTGTTAGAATGAAAACTGACCATGAAAACTTACACAATCCTTTGAGTTTTGTTATTTTAAGCATGAAATGAATGAGATAGGGGATAAAATATATTTAATATGTTATATGACATTAAAATAGATATTTATAATGTTATTTTATATTTTAAAACTCAATTAAACTCATGTTATGGAATTTAAGGTGTTCTCGGGCCTGTGTAGGGCCTAAAAAACCCTAGACTAGGGTTTTAGTGCTTTAGAGAGTTTTGGCCATTGAAAAATAAAAAAAATTGTGATTTGATCGATATAGTAATATTAAAATAAAATAAATTTGTTTGGGTATGATAATGTATGGATATGTACGGATTTTATAATAGAGGGTTTGAAATAGGCCTAATTAGGCCTAGTTTGGAAGACTTTAACAAAGGAAGTGATAGCTAGAAGATTAATTATGTAATTAAAATTTTCCCACACCTCATAGGGTATAAATTAATCCTAGATAAGTGATTAATTATTTAAAAGAGTTAATATATTTGGTTAATCAATGGAAAACCTTAGAAAAAGGGATATAAGGCCCATAAGGTGGTAAACAACAAGGAAAGTGGAAATGAGTGATGAATTGGGTTTGATGACTTGAAAGGAATTAGAACAAGTGTGATATGAAAACATGAAATCATCCATGTAGTGAAGCTAATTCATTAACACATAGAACAATAATTGACTCTTGGAACCTAAGGATTAGTTGTCTAGTTGAGAAACTAGTGGAAAAGTAAAAATAAGGTTGTGAATGATTGAATATAATGAGGTATGGATTGAATGTAAATGTCATGGGAAAGGTATAATACATCAATAAGTTATTATATATGTACAAGTGATAGGGAAGACCAAAGGAGTCTAAAAATTATTATGGAAAAGATATTGAAACTAGATTGATGCAAGGGTGATCAAGACAAACATGATGAGTGAATGAGATATCCTTCAAGACTAGATCTAGGTAAAGATGAATGACAGTGATTTATCCCCATATCTATGCATAAATTATAATGTTAAATCATGATTTTTGAATATTTTCCACTGATATTTAATCATTTTAGAATAGATTATGGTGTACTAATTGAGTCTCATAGTGTATATATCTTAATCCATCATCTAGAGTCAGTTTCACTTAAGACCCTTGATATGGAATGGTCATAAAAAAATAGATAGGTTACCTTGTGTACTAATACCTTGGGGAGATTTAACAATGTGAGTATCCTTTTAGGAGAGTTGGGTATTAATAACCCCCACCTATTTTTTGTCATGTCAAGAGGCCCATCAACATATTTAGCACTAGAAGGAGGGACAAATAGGAAACTAAAGCACCTTTCATGAAAATTTTAAGCTACGAACACTTTTGAGTCATTGCCTTATTAGTCCCATTGCCTTTACATAGATAGGTGGATGTAATTACCTAGTGAACATCCCAAGGCCCATTCATGACCTACCTAAGAATCCTAATTCATTTTTCCAATTTACATGCATGGTAGGATTATGGGAGTAGAACAACATATTTAATCATTTAAGAATGCCATAATTAGGACTCACATATAGCATGAAGATGTGGATTATAAATTAATTCCCTTATTATGTGGATAAAGATGCATACAAATGGTATATTGGACTACTAAATGGTTATATAACCACATGGGTTGCTTTTGAAACTTTATTCCTATGTCATTTTAGGGATCCCATTGATCATGCTATCCTATTCCTCTAGTTTGATATAGCCTATAGGGAACCTAATGGGTCTCTAAGTTATTTCAATAAACACTTTCATCAGCTGTATATGAGGTTCAAATACCATTTTCTATAGATAAAATCAATAGCTATAGAGATTTACCTTAAGACATTATTTCCCCTTAATGTTATGTGTATACACATAATATTTTTAAACTTCATTAATTACTAATGCTTTCTCTCTTGAAGGAACCTATTGAACTTCAATCTCTTTGAGTGCATGCCTTAAAGGGTACATTAGGAAAGGGTTCATCATAACTTTGGTGCTTTACAAGATTTTTATCCCCTAAACCACTACCTAACACCAATACAAATCCCTCCTATACATTTCACTAATATTTTGTCACCTCACTCACATACTTATCTAAGTAATTCATAGCCTTAAATAGCCCCTACCTAAGAAAAACCCATTTTTACCAATATATAAATGCATTCAAATGGGTCAACTTAGTTTTGGGAGTAATGACATTATGGGACTAAGCTATCCTAGGTTGACTTAGTTTGAGACCTAACAACTCTAGTTTCCACCTAACAAGGTCAACTAGGTTGACTACATTGGTTAAAATTCTATAAGGTCTTAAGGTCAAATTGAGATATATATACCTATCTTTCACCTCATTTCCAATAGAGATACTCATTCATTTGTGCTTATTTATTTGCATTTCTTCCATTCTACTTGAGGAGCCATTACTTAGGATTTCATGCTTCTTATAGGAGAATCTTTGTCTTGTGAGAGATTGATATTCATTAGGATGTCCATGGCTAGACTATAGTCCATTGTCCATCCTTAGCTTCTTTAACAACACATGAGAACCTCTTACAAAGAACCATTGGCCAAGGGAGAGGTTAAGAATCAATGGGGTTATCTTCAAGGTAAGTATTCCTAACTCTTACTCTTCTATTTTAGTAGATAGGTTTGTGAGAATAATGGATAATGAATGTATTATCTCTCCTTTCTTAAGATTACCTCTACATTTACTTGAGTAGAATTTTATTTTGTAAGTTTATCCCCCATTTATGCCACAAGATTTAGTTAACACTAGATTATATTTAATCTATTATTGTATTATTAGACCTAGCTAGGGTTATTGTGTGGTGTTGCTTGAATAAAGGCTTTAGAACCCTCTCTAGCCATATTATATGATAAGAGATCCCTTAAGCAGGTTTAACATATCCATATTGGTCATGACCCTGATTATCTAAGTATTGTTAATGGTATAGTTATTTGGTTTATCTTTTCTAAATTAAGATTGATTTATAGTTAAACTTCAATTTCACTTGTATGCATTTTGGTGAACCTGATGTGAACTGACCATGCTGATTTTTAATTTTTATTTCTAGGCTACTAGATCAATTCTCTCAACTCAATATAATAGTCTATTCATAAGTATTAATACCCCATCAATCCAATCGACTTGGGTTGGATCTATGTGTAGGTCATTTTATTTTATAGATAAATAGATTGATTTGATTGACCCAGTTATATACACTTTGTAGGCCATATTCTACTTCATCGATCTGATTGACATAGTTAGAGCATCATGTGACTAATCTAATAAATTAATCTTATTATTTATACTATGTTCATTACTCTAAACAAGTAAGTAAATAAATGAATTAATTAATACCAATGTGGGTTAATTTCCTTTGCTTGAAAAATACATAGTACTAGGTCAATTAGGTTGACCTAGTATGAAGATAGTATAGAGTTGATTTGAGTTGGTCAGCTCTATATGTTAAAAACTAGTCCAAATAAATGTAGTTGACTAAGTTGACTAAGTTTTTTGGGAAAAAAGTAGTTATAGAATTAGGTTAAGCTAATCGAGTTATTTGACTATAAGGTTGAACTTTTATATAACTCAAAAACTCAAAAAAATAATGCTAAAAATTGAATTTTGAAAAATAGAAATAAAATAAATTTGAGAAAAGGAAATAACTAGGATGATTAGAATAAACTTGATAATTAAGATGAAGCTTAGTTACTATTTTTAAACTATGTTATCTATTTGGGGGTTTGAACTTGAAAGATATAATGTTAAAATAGAGTCAAACTAGTCAATTGAATTTGCATAAAGTTGAATAATTAAAATAACCAGAAGAACTATGTTGACATAAATAGTCTAGTATTCTAAATAGAACTTGTTAGAAAATTTTAGAGACAAGATATAAATATAAATCAATAAGATTGATCTAGTGTGCTAAGATGGAAATTTTAATCACATAGTTATATTACATTTTGTAGGTCTTGTTGATCGTGTTTAGCTCTATGTGATCAAAATTTCCATCTTAGCACACTAGATTGATCTTATCGATTTAGATTTTAATATTGTCTCTAAAATTTTATAACAAGTTCTATTTAGACTACTAGAATTTTTATGTCAACATAGTTCTTCTAGTTATTTTAACTATTCAACTTTATGCAAATTCAATTGACTAGTTTGACTCTATTTTAACATTATATCTTTCAAGTTCAAACCCCCATCTAGACAACATATCTTAAAAATATTAATTAAACTTCATCTTAATTATCAAGTTTATTCTAACCAACCTAGTTATTTCCTTTTCTCAAATTTATTTTATTGCTATTTTTCAAAATTTAAATTTTAGCACTATTTTTCCCAATTTTTTTAGTTCTATAAAATTTCAACCTTATATTCAACTAATTCGATTAACTTAACCTAATTCTGTAACTACTTTTTACCAAAAAAACCTAGTCAACTTATTCAACTAAATTTCTTTGGACTATTTTTTAACATATAGAGCTGACCAACTCAGCTCTACTCTATGCTATCTTCATACTAGGTTGACCTAATCGACCTAGTACTATGTATTTTTCAAGCAAAGGAAATTAACCCACATTGGTATTAATTAATTCATTTATCTACTTGATTTCTTAGAGTAATGAACATAGTATAACTAATAATATTAATTTATTGGATTAGTCACATTATTCCCTCACACACTATCAAATCACAAAAATATCAAATAAACATTTAAACAATTCTACCCAGATCTACTTACTTGGTTTTCATCACCAAGGGGGAAAATGACTTGGTTTTCTAGCCAAGTATAAATAAATGGTTGAAGGTATATTATAAAAACACCCAACACCCTTATTTTTTCAATATTATGAAGTGAGGGGGTAGGCCCCAATACCAAGCCCATACCATCACCAATACAGGTCCCTTTCATCCTCAACATACCTAAAACTAGCTTTAGCTTACCTCTTCTTAGTTCTTTTGTCAAAACAAACAACCTATCACATTTTAAATCATAATTTAAAATATATAGGAATGTTTTATCAATAGCTTAGCATTTAAATTTTAGTATCATTGCTTTTTATTTACCAATTTTATTATGTATTGCATAACTTATATTACCCAGTATTGGTACAAGTTTTGTGTTATGTGTTATAACTAGATCAAACCAATCGACCTAGTTACCTATGTTAAACTTAATTATCTAAAAATTACTATTAAGTCATCCATATTTATAACATTCCAAAATTTTCCTTCCTATAAAAAATAGTCAACTTATTTGACTTAATCTTTTATAGTCTATTCTATTTGTTGTCCTATCAAACATAGGTGACCTATTCAACTGAGTCTCTTATAAGCTATTATATTTGCTTTCATACAAAACACAATTGACCTATTTGAATAAGTCTCTTAAAATTTATTTTTTTCCAAACTCATTTGACCAATTAACCCTGTACCATTTGGTCTATTGTGTACCCTCTATCTTACTTAGTTATTTTTTTTGAACTGTAGTTTAACCAATCTCATATAGTACCTAGCTAACTTTGTCCAATTTTCATACTTTTTCTTCTTCATAGATTCTTATTCTAAACATCATTAAATATCATATTTAAATCTTCTTGGATAACCTTAATCCATTTAAATGACACGTAGATTATTCTTTCTTTCCTACCCTAGTTACTGAAGAGGATACTCATTCTTGGTGCACATTCTCTCACCCTTCACTTATGGATTACAATATGGTTCACATTACCTAAAATGATGACATCAATGGATCCGATCCATTTCACACTTTTAAAGACACTACCCTATCCAAACTAATTTATTACCCTATAAGATAAATTGGTACAAGCCCAACGAATAATCCTATATGGAATCCCTTAATAGGAAACATCCCCATTCCTAAAAATGGGAACATTCCTCCTCTCTAATAACAACATTACACTTCCCCCTCCAAATCTTGATAATACAAATTCACAAATAGTTACTACTCAAATCCTTGCAAAATAGTATAAGAAATGAATCTTATGTAGAAAAGAAATACATCTCAAATGATGCAAATTTAAAAATAATTTTTACACATAACTAATCAAACTCCTCTTATTTTAAATCAAAATAATCAAAGCTTTATCCCTCCTCTTCTTAGAGATGCTAATGGAAATATCATTTTACAAGCCCTTATACATAACAAGATGCCTCAAAATATATAAAATGACCCTTTGGCTCCTTTCATTATTTTTATTGATATTGTAAATATATCTATAAACTATTAAATATGATGGGAATAAATACCTTGCATCTATTCTTAAGGCACTTGGTAATTTATACAAAGAATAGATTCAAACAAACACCTTCTCTACCACCAAAATTTTAGTCAAATATTTTAAACAAATATCCTAAAATGGTGTAATCACTTACCTCAACATTCTATCTAGTAATTAGAAGATTTTTTAAATGACTTATTCAAGGAATATTAATAGTATTACCTTCCCAAAAAAATTCTTAGTCATTTATGCTAAATAATCACCCTCTAAATCAGCTCATGATTTCATTAAAATATGGAAATATTTGGATCATAAATCAGATCATAACATGAATGATGATAATATATTTAAACTATTTATATCCACTTTAACACCCTCACTTCAATATAAGGTTCAAAATTTTTCTCCACAAAATCTAAATGATGCATTTGATCAAGATAAAAGATAAGATTTTCTTATGAAGCAATTTTATCTAAATCATAAATCCATCAAGATATCTTTCCAAAATTAAACTAATGTGATTACTATCACTCCTAAAAAAAAATCTAGAGTATTCAAATTAGATAATCCCTTTGCTTCCCATACATAGTTAATAATCCAAAAAAATAAGCAACTATTATCTCCCTCTAAACCTTTCACCTATAATAATACCTCCCTTCATGGTATGACCCTATAAAAATTTGTTCATTCCATGATGATGTAGGTCATTCTCATTAAACATGTCATGAGATTATTAAATTTGTGGCTTCTTTTATGCTAGGAGATACATTTTACCATGATATTATGATTAAATTATGTCATCACGATTATTTCAAAGCATCTCAAAATAAATAGTTTACCAAACCTCCATCATCTAAACCTCAAAAACCTTTCTTTATTTCTAACCCACAACATTGAAATGAGGATATCTATGCAATCGATGTTGATTATGACCAATATTATACCAATTCCCAATATGTGAACATAGCCAAATTTAATTATAGATTCAAACCTACCCATAAATATCCAATAATTAAACCTAAAAAACCATCAACCAAAGGAAAAATACTTAAAGATACCACAACTATTGTACCCATACCCTCTGAACCAAATGAGTAAACACTCCCACAACCATAACCTCACTCAAATTATGAATTGTTACAAAAAATATTATACCTCATAAACCTCATGTTAATTATTCATCTTGTAAACCACATTGGAATTTCTTGGAAGAACTCAATTCAATGCCATGTAAAATTACCCTCATGGAGTTGGTTTTTACTTCCCCATATCATCAGAAATTTCTAATGCAATAATTACAAGACATTAAAGAACCACCATCCCTTGATTTGGAAAATCTTCCTAAATATCCTTCACCTACATAAGTACATACTATTGAAACTATTGTACATCTTGTAAACCATCCACAAAATTTCTTGAAGAAGACATGATTAATGATGAAATTAGTTTTTGAGCCAATGATCCACACCTCTTTATTAAAATTGCAATAAACAATACCATTATTCAAATATTCTTAGTAGATGAAGGATCAAGAATTAATGTTACTTCTCTTTGGTTAATATAATGGATTAGATATGCCAAAGATTATCTCATCTCACATGTAGAGGATTTAATAAAATAAATAAAAAACCACCTAGTTAGTAGATGAAGGATAAATAATTAATGTTACTTCTCTTTGGTTAATATAATGGATTAGATATGCCAAAGATTATCTCATCTCACATGTAGAGGATTTAATAAAATAAATAAAAACCACCTGGTTGTATGTTTCTCCCACTCATTATTAGATCCAGGACAATATTCACTAATCTCATGGTTCTTGATTTACCACTATCTTAAAATATACTCCTAGGTCACCCATGGACACATTATATGTGGGTTATTGCCTCCTTAAAAAGTCAATATATTAAATTCATCCATAATGGAAAACACTACAAACATGAGGTTGATCTTAATATATGGAGTATATAACTATTAGAATCATAATCACTTAGAGGGGGGGGGGGTGAATTAGTGTTTTAAAAAATTTATTTAAATTACACTCAATCATTCATGAACTATGAAATAAACATAGTGATTTAAAAAATCATAAGGAACCATTCAGATGAGCATGAAATAAGATAATACATATATGAGTGGGAACCCCTCAATGGAAATAAAACTCACTATGATATCTAAAAATGGAATAAAATCCTATAAAATAAAATATCAAATTATGTTGAACACCAACTTAGCTTGGATCACCAACCCCAATAAAGTCAAGAACCAACTTGACTAAGCTTTAGGAAGCACCTAATTGTAACGAAGCACCAACTCCCTAAGTGACTCAGCACCAACTCAGCCACCTCATGAGTTTTTATCACCATACCTCTGATATTTTTTATGGTCTCATTTCAATACTTAATTCTTCTCAACCATGAAATATTTTATTTTCTTGTTTTACATACATCTATATAGGCCTAAATTACCTTGTATATATACTAGTCTCATGTTCACACACCACTTGGTTGATCAACCACATACCTTTAACCTATTAGGTATGAAACTCAATAGGTATTAAGACATATTATGAACATATTTCAATCACAATTTTAACTCTTTTTGGTTTGGAAAAAAGCAATTAGGCCTCACTTATCCTTTAGGTCTCATGGAGACCTAATTGCATTAGGTCCATCCTCTTAGTGCTAAAACTTGATCTTTTTGGGCTTAGATGACCTTACTCAACAATAAAAAACCATTAAATCACTTATTTAATGAACTATATTGACCTCATCCATTATTTATTACACATGTATCCTTTGTTCATACCATCAAAGCTCCTTTACAATAAAATACCATATTAGGCCTATGTACCTCAAAAGTATATCTTGTAATAATGAAGATTAAACAAAATTAAGCTACTAAAATATGAAAAATGAAACATGTATATATACTATACATGAACTAAAGATCATCACCAAATTCTTGGAACACCGTCACTCAGGAGATAAAGGCTCAAGAACATCTGTACAACTCACTTACTCAGAACTGTCAATTCACCTCAAAAACTAGTCATGATGAATTCGACCTCCAATGATTATGTAGATACTTTTCATGACTCATGATGAATGAAAGTCATTATATGATATATATATATATATACCATCCTCAAATATAAAAATCATATGTTATAATTCTAAATATTGGTCTTGTAGAACAATTTCTTGGCCTTATGTTTCATAGTCATATCTAAACCAAATAGACCATTTTGTGAGTAACATTTTCACCGCATAAATTGACCTCCAAATATTTTATAAGAATTATCATGACTTAAAAATAAAAAATAAATTATTTATGCACTTTATTTCATTTATTTATCATGCATAGACCTTCAAATCTATCTTTTCATCTTTACTTAGGTTTTACACTATTCACACCATTAGGTATGTCTATGAATGGCTTAATTAGATGACCAAATTATAACATTTGAAGGATATAACCTATCCAAAAATAATCATGAAAATGTAAAATTAGTCTCTATATTCTTCTACCATCTATTTTCTCTTCTTAACCAATACAACTTTTGAAAACTACAATAATTACTTGATAAATAAGCTTATATCTATGTATTTTCTCTCTCATCTGACTAACCACTACCACCTGGAGATACCTAGGATATTTTAATACATGATGAAATATATTATATATGCATTTCAATCCATCCTAATATGTTTTGAAAAAAACCTTTCATATCGGGTCCTTATTAGGGTTTTAGGGAGGTTTAACATAGGTTTTGGTGTTAACAATTGTTCATAAAGGATTGTCACTTGAATCCAAAAATAATGCCTAGAGATATTATCTATGACCCTTACCCATCTCTCCTTAACAACTTATACTCCCATGTAGAGTTTACACATGACAATGAATATTTGAAATCACTTCTCAATTTTGAGACCTCATACTGTGAGCTAGAGAAGGCCTAAAATAATGATTCATGCAATTTTATTTCAAATATTGACCTCCAAATTTGTGATCATGCCTAAAAAAATTATCTAACCTCTGTCCATGCTCACATGCGCACACTTGACTTGACATATGATCTTCATACCTCATTAGTCCAAGTAGGGTCTATGAGTGGTTTAGGTGCAAACTTCAACTGAAGGTCCTACCCTAATAGGCTCACCCTAAAACTCTCATAAATGCTTTATAAGATAAAACAAGCCATAAAACATCCACATGCTTATATTCATTTATTTCACCATGCACATACCTCTTTATGTCATGACTAGGTTTCCTATGTACTTAACATCAATTAATTATACCTTCCATGTAGATATAAGACATTAGTTACCTTCAAATTATCTTTTTTATTTCTCTCATGAAAATACTCTCTTAATCACCTTATCACATCACACACTACCAAATATTCTTAATCACCTTTGACATCTAAATTCACAGCGTGCATCTTTGATATCAATGACAATACTCAACAATAAATACCAAACCCCAAATCTCAATATTAGATTCCAACCATTCCATACATTAACAATGCACCTCTACGTAAACTTGTTAACATGAATCTAGATTTATAGATCGCTCTTGTTGATTTTGATGATGATGAACCAAATGAATTACCAAATACTTATAATACCACTAAATTACCTCATTGCATTGTAAAATCGCTTCCTCCTTATTTACTTCCACATGATCATACCTTTCCTCTAATTGATGATATCACTGAAACTCCTCCTCCATGTAATGCATACGAAGCTTCTTACATAGAATATTATTTCACATGTGATCAATATCAAATGGTCAAAGTATTTTAAGATCCTTTAACAATGTCTCCCCAAAAATTTAGCAACTTAGGTGCCTCCACTTCTTATTCTACCATAGAAATATATGCATGCACTATTTCCCACACATATGATGATAATTATATCATGGACCAAGCCAAATAACAAGACTTATATACACAAAACTATCAAAATACATTAGCCAAAATACATGCATCCAACCATGATGTCCATGTCATTCACATATCAACTGATATTGAATTAGAACCTGAAGGTTATGTCTCTTTCCTTAATCCTCCACTATTAGATAACCCATGGTTACTTAAATAAATCTCAAATCCTGACCCTTACACACTTTATACACAACTAAACATTTTACATCCTCTTTCTTCCATTGATACCACTGAGGCTATCCACCTCAATACAATTGAATGTTCATATATGATATAAAATTTCACACCTATCACCAATTTGACTACTTAGATTGGGTATCAAACATCATTCCAATTTATGAAAAATTCACAGTGGTTATTCGTATATCCATTGATTTTCATAATTTTAATGTAACATGTCCAAAAGACAACTTTCCTTTACCTTTAATAGATGTTATACTCAATTCCATTGCTAGATATGAAATGTTATCACTTATGGATGGTTTCTTAGGATATAACTTAATTCAGATCTCTTGAATACCAACATAAAATAACATTTTATATAGAATGGGGAACCTATTGTTATGCCAAAATGCCTTTTGGTCTTAAAAATGTTAGAGTAATCTATCAATGTGCAATGACCCACATTTTCCATGATCTTATACACAAGATAGTGGAAACCTATGTAGATGATCTCATTGATATAAAAGTCTTAAAATTCACCTCACAAATATATCTCTCATTTTCAATTGACTAATTAACAATAAAGTTAGACTTAATCCATTCAAATGTGTATTTGGAGTTACATCTAGTAAACTTTTAGGTTTCTTAGTTTCTCTTCAAGGAATTGATGTAAATCTAGCCAAAATAAAGGCCATCATCAACATGCCTACTCCTCAGTTCATTCTTGACATATTTCACTTACCTTATAAAACTTAGGGTAATTAGACATTTTATCCTATAAATGGCTTACCATAAATATTCTATAAATGCAATTCTCAAATAAGGTAATGCTTTAGAATAGACAGAGTCATGCCAAAAATCATTTGGTAGTATGAAATAATCTTTAATCCATCCCCCTAATCTTTGACCACTTTAAAATGATTATTATTTAATTTTATATACCTCCTCTACCCTCATATTACTAGAGGCAATCCTTTCCAAACAAGATAATACTGGTAGATATTATTCTATCTATTACATTATTCAAGGACTTATTGATTATGAAAAATATTATACCAAAATAGAATGTGATTGACTTGATATATATTTTACAACCAAAACACTCCATCATTATATGCTCTATCAGACCACTTATGTCATTGTTCATTCTGATCTATTTCATCATTTCTTATCCAAGGAATTCTCACCTAGAGATAGAATTGGCAAATGAATAGTCCTTTTGATGGAATTAAAGCTTTGAATTATTACACAAAAATATATCAAAGGACAAGTCATCATCAACCAACTTATGATGACATCTTTATCAACCACAAATCACCTTTAAGGCAATCTCCCTAATGAAGAAATTATTTATATCAAAGGTATTAACCAAGCTATCTCCCTAAATATAATTTTCATAATTTCATTGTTGATTTAGAAGCAAATAATCAAGAAGATAATGATATCACACTTGATACTACTAAACCTAAAGTAGTTATTGAAGAACCACCTAAATTTATCATTGATTTACATGAAGACACTTGTACACTTCACTTTGATGGTGTAAAATTCTTACAAGGCATTGGAGTAGGATGTATTCTAACAAATCCACATGGCAAGATCATACCTTTAGCAATTTGATTAAATTTTGATGTTAATAATAACATTGTTGAATATGAAGGTCTAATATTAGGCAAGAAAGCCACAATCAACTTAGAAATCCCATATTTATATGTTTTGGGTGACTCACAACTTATATGTCTCTAGGTTAATGGTGATTATCAATGCAAAGTAAAAATTTAATTGTATACCATCAAATGTCCACTACACTTGCCAAACAATTTAATTCTTCTACCATCAAACCAATTCTAAGAGATAAAATGCCATAGTTGATTCTCTTACTTCATCAACATCTCTATTTCACCCTCATCAATTACTTCATGATTCTCAATATCTTATCCAAATAATAAAGTCACCTTCTTCTATAAAACAAAATGTCTAGCTAATCTGTCACATTGAGGCTATCACTATTCAACAAAGCCCATGGTATAGAAACACAATTCATTTTCTTAAACATCAAACTTACCCTACAGACATAGATTATCATGAAAAGACTTGAATATGTAAACAAGCTTTCAAGTATGTGTTTTGATAGAATTCCCTTTTCTACTATAATTCATAAGGAACCTTACTCTATTATGTAATGCAAGAAGAGTTTACTACTCTCCTAGAACAAGCACATGGGGTCATTTGTGGCGGTCACTATAGTAGACATACTATAACTTGCAAATGCCTGTGTATGGGCTACTTTTAGCCTAATATAGAAAAATATACTATTAATTTTGCTAAGAAGTGTAAACCTTGTCAACTTCATGATGATCTAATCCACCAAACAGTGGCTAAACTCCAAACAATGGAGTCTCTTTGGCCATTCTCTATGTGGGGATTAGACCTCATTGGCAAATTACTTCAATCATAAGATGGACATGTATTTATTATTAATTATACTAAATATTTTATCAAATGGGTAGAATCCATGCCTCCTATTAATGTCATAGGAACCACCATTTCAAAATTTATTATTAACCAAATCATTTTCCATTTTAGAGTTCCCCACAGCATCATCTTTGACAATGGTGGCAATTTCAAAAACAAAGGCATGAAACAATTATGTACCAAATTTAAAATTTCCCACACCTTACCATCCTTAATGTAATGGTAAAATAGAGGCTACTAGAAAAATAATAAATAAAATATTACAAAAAATTATTTGATAAATTCGTATTGATTGCCACATTCATATATATCTTGTACTTTGTACTTATTATACTAGTATATGTCTTGCCACTAGGGCAACACCATCTCATTTGTATATGGTTCCAAATTAGTATTAAAATCATAAGTTGAACTCCCATCCCTACTTATATCTCTTCATGGTATAATTCTTGATGAATAATTATGAGAATCTCATCTTCATGATTTAGACTATATTGATGAACATTATATGTCTGCCTCACAACATAATCGCTAATACAAGGCTTGCATTTTTAAATATTATAAAAAAAGTCAAAGTTTGAAAATTTAATGTTGATTACTTAGTCAAATTTATAATATATACATGAAAAATAAGTAAAATATGTGCAAAAGTGATAGGTCCCTTACTAAGTGAAATACAATCTTGGTCTTAGTACTTATCATCTACAAACTAATGAAGGGCATATTTTCAAAGAAATCACCAATGTATAATTTAAAAAAAAAAATTCTTAAACACCTCCTTTATTTTCATAATTATATATACTATAAATACTAATACTTATTATATTACTTCTCTAACATTCTCTCATTTTCAGTGCTTTATTTTATACACAAACCTTAGTCTTCTTTTCCAGTCTTTTAGTTTCTATCTACCACTTTCATTTAATTCATAAGTTGAATTTTAATAACATGTATAGGATCTTGTATTCCTCTTGAATATATTTTTTTCATACATCCATTTTTCAATTTTTTATCTTTGATCATAAGTTTGTTATTTGTACAACATTTTATGTTTATTATCTTATTTCTTTTATGAATTGCATTATAAGACCATAGATAGGACCAATAATTCCTCACAAATACCATTTTTATATTTTTCACCTACTTCAATTTATTTTATATGAGTTTCAGTGTAAGGTCATGGATAGGACTAGGTTTTCATCATAAAATCTATATATTATTTCAAACCCTTTACAAACTGAGCATTATTTTTTAAAATGTAAATAAATGGCTAAAGGTTTGTGATTCCATATTCTCAGCCTAAATTTTTCTTTATTTATGGATAAAAATTACACAAAAATGTATTAACATCTTTACCTACAATTACATATAATCTTATGATACAAAATCATACTTACCTATCATTTTATCCCTTTCACATTGTCACATTTTTTGTGATTTGAGGTAATTCAAAAAAAAAATGTTCATTTCCCATGGTCTCACTTACTCTCATTCCATTTTGGACAAATCAAGGTCAAATTCAAGATAACATTTTGATTTAACATGAATAAAAAAGACTCTTAAACACCATGCTCTCTAAGTCATCCTTTTTAGCTATCAAATTTAAGGTTTTTGAATGATAGTTAACTTTAGCACCCATGTTTGGTTCTCCAAATCCATATGGAGTAGGAATAAATAAAGCCATAAAATTTTAAAATCCAAATAATTTTAAACAAAAGGCAATGATCAAAAGGTAAAAAAATTCAAAAAATTCAAAATCAAAACAAAAGATGTGATTCATAGCACATCTTCTATTCCTAATCAAAACTCAAACTCCATATTTGGTCTCATAATAGAGATGAGTTCTATTGGGTTATGGTAGCTAGTATATTGGATGGGAGAATTCAAAAGTATCTATAGTGATACCTACTTTCTCACACAAGTACCCAATCTTTGTAGTAGACTAAGGCTATATAAGGGATCTTGAGGAATGGGGAACACTTTATGGGAAGGTAGGTATATTTTACTTTTCATGAATATATAATTCATGGGATGATATTCATACTTCATTAGATAACCTGAGATTTGTGTGGTTATAAAATGTTCTATAGATTCCTTAATGTCGAGAGTCCTATTGGTTTGACAAACTTAATTTTAGTGTCTTAACTTTATTAAATAGTTTCTCTACCTTGATTTTTCCTACATTTCCTCCACCACAAATTTTATTCCACCCTTGATAGACAAGTTTAATTCTAAATCTATTTCCCCACTTCTATATTCTTTATTCTTCACATCTTAAAACATGCTAACATTTCTTTATTTTAGTTTTATCTATATTTAGAATAGAACATTATGATTGAGTTACTATGGAATATTTTATTTACACCATTGTTTTACATTTATATAATTTATTTGTTTTCATTCATTTTTGCAAGCAACTGAGTCTATTTTTCTATTTTTATACTTTTTTCATTTTTGAGTCAGTTTGGATTGTTACTTCTCACTTACCAATTTTGTTTATACTTTACTTAATTTTTCCATTGTTGAGTGAGTTTGGATTGTTACTTATCACTCACCAATATTGTTTTTACATTACATAATTTTTCCATTGATGATTAAGTTTATATTGTTACTTCTCACTTATCAATATTATCTTACTCTATGTTTCTTTTCTACCTTTGTCTAAATTTTATTTTGTCACTCTATATATTGATTTTAGACTTATCATATTAATTTTACACATCCTTGGTTTGATTTAGTATGTCACTTTTCTTACCCAAGGAACACATTTTATTTGAGTTTTTCAATCATTTAGTAGTCTTTGATTTTTGGTTACCCTATTTACTCTAATTTTGGATTGGTTATTTTGGTCCTAACTTAGAAATTTTCACCCTAGATTATCAAATTTAAAAGTACATCATGTCTATAAATTTTAGCTATTTTGATTTCTTTTCATTTATTTATTTTTTCTCTTTAATTTTGTATTCTTATGGTTTATCCAAATCAGACTATGTGCCTTCCATGATCAAAACTACACATACAATAGATAATGATTCCATAATAAAGGTAATTCAAGGTATGTATATATTACTTGTTTAATTTAATTATTTAATTATTTTTATTATTTTTTTAAATTTATGCTTTATAATATAATTTATTTATCTCATCATTATTTTTTGCTATGTATTTTCTTGAAGCACCATCCCATATTACAACTACATGACATGTGATGAGATTCAAGTGGGGTACATGTATACACTCAAAATTTTAAAAAATTATCAATTATTAATGTTTTATCTCTTGTATAAACCCATCTAACTTCAATCTCTGTGAGTTCACACCTTAAAGGGTGTACGAGGAAATGGGTGTGAAGACCTTTGGTGCTTTACAAGATTATTGTCCCCTATAACACCACCTAAAACCAATACAAACCCCTAATATATGTTTCCCTAATATTTTGACACTACTCACATAGTTCTCTAAGCAATTCACCTCCTCAAATAGCCCCTACCTAAGTAAAACCCCCTTTACTAGTTTATGAATGTAGTAGAATGGGTCGACCTAGTTTTGGGAAAAACACATGTTATGGGCCAAGTTGGCCTAAGTTGACTTAGTTTAAGACCTAACAACTATGTTTTCCACTTAATAAGGTTGACTTGGTTGAATGCATAATTTTTTTTATAAGGTCTTAGGGTCAAATCAGGCTATATATACCCCTCTTTCACCTCATTTCCAATAGATAAAATCATTCATTTGTGCTCCTTTATCTACATTTCCACCATTCTAATTTAGGAGTCATTACTTAAGGTTCATGATTATTGGAGGATAACCTTTATTTTATGAAAGATTTATATTCACTAGGATTTCTTTGGATATAATATAGTCTATTTTCAATCCTTGATTTATTAAAAAATACACAACCTCTTATAAAGAACTATTAGCCAAGGGAGAGGTTGAGGCTCGACGGGTTCATCTTCAAGGTAATTACTCCTAACTCTTACTCATTTGTTTTATTAGATAGGTTTGAATGAATAATGGCCAATGAATGTATTTCCTCTCCTTAATTAGGATTACCTCTACATTTAATTTAGTATATTTTTACTTTGCATGTTTATTATTTATGTTTATCCCCTATTTATGCCACAAATTTTAGTGAGCACTAGATTAGATTTTATTTATTATTTCATTATTATACCTAGCTAGGTTATTGTGTGGCATTACTTGAATAGAGAATTTAGAACCCTCTAGACATATTATATGATAAGACATCCCTTAGGTAGGTTTAAAAGATCCATATTAGTCATGACCCTAATTATCTAAGTATTGCTAGTAGTATAGTTAGTTAATTTAACTTCTCTGAGTTAGGATTGATTTTTAGATCAACTTTACTTTTTCTTGAACACACTATGTCTATTCAAAGGACTCCTTTATATCTCACATACTTGGCATTGACATATCAATTATCTTTCACCATTGAAGAAAAAGCATTTCCCATGATCATAATACTATTTTTTCCTAGCCCCAAGGACAATCAAATGTTTACCCTAAAAATCCTTTAACCTACTTTCCTATGAGTCATCCCATTAATCAATTCATGTTTTATATTGAAACATTACCCTAATCATTACCTCTGATGTATTATAAAATGAACTCCCCTATATTGAATAAATACCTTTCTTGCTCCATTAATCCATATAACTTTGTTAATTCAATATGCAATCAACATGATGTTTTTATTGGTTTTAGTAGTGAAGTGTCTTTTGATGATTTTGATAATTATGTGCCATTTTTAATATAAATTCATGAATAGATAATGTCTAGGTTAATAATGAAGAACAGTGATGATGAGGAAGTTGTGGCTATCTTGAGTGATCTAGTAACAGAAGATCAAATTGAAGATGAGTTATCTACTCAAGAGGGTGGATCATAATATCTTAAAATTAGAATAAAGATGAATTCAATGAGTTGGAACCATTATTTAAGGAGGATTCATGCTATGCATCTAAATCATTCTTGTTCTATTTTAGTCCCTCTCCCACTAAAATGCTAACTCAAGGTGGTAAGTAACTCAATAGTAACCATATCTCCCAATCCATCATTGGAGATGAGCGAGCTTGAAGAAGAAACCAAAGATGAATCAAGATGTCTATGTGGATTTATTGGATTGAAATAATAAATAATATAATATATTCCACTTCCATATAGCCTTACATTCAAATAAAATGGTAAATTCTGCATGTGGAGGCCATTGACATGAGAGGTATGCCAATACACATCAAAATTGAACATGCATTAATTCAATGTAATTATCTACATCCCTTTTCCATAGATGAAAAATATAGGATATCATTGATATGGGAAGAAACATTCCTATGCCTCCTCAAAAATTAATATGAAGATCAAGATTCTACCATAGCATCCATCTCATTCAAAGAATAACCACCAAATGATTCATATATTAGTTACAACGAAGAAGAAGTCTCTACCAAGTTGGGTGATCAAGTTGTTTTGGTATGTATTGATGCCCACTTCTTACACTTATAATAATTTAATGCTTGGGTGGTGGTATTTATCAAACTCTATCCCTCATGCTTTCTATAAACTAGATACAAACATAACATTGAATTTTATAGTTCTAGTTTGCTTGAATTGCATGAAAATAACATCAATAAATCTTTATGGGATAGTGTTTTCTAACATATAAAGTAAAATAAAAGTAAGTATATATAACCTAAACCTTATAAAAATCCTAAAACATAGGTATTTTACTAAATTTAAACATAATCTTACCTGAAAGAACAACTGTATATAATTCATCTTCCCCTGTCTTATTTATTTATTTTTCCTTCTTTTCCCTTGTTGTTAGTTTAGTTTCCCTTTCTTATTTTTTTGTCTAGTACTCCTCTTTTTGCCTCAATGTTTCCCATATTAATAAAATAAATGGAATGATGAGGATATTTCATAGGTAACATAGATGGCACTCAAAGAGCCTATAGTAATTTTTGCTTGAATAAATCTTGTGTGAACAACTGTGATTGTTGTGTTCATTTCTTGAATTTAAAAGGTTAATGATTCTTAATATAACTTATGAATTTAGAAAATTTATTTTATCTTTCAAAACCATCCAATACACTTAATCAAATATCTAAAAAACATGCAACATTGATTCAATTCTAGTGTGTATTGAGTTGTCATGAACTTGTTGAATTCCCTTTTAACCATGGCCTCATCCCCAACCCTTTATGGGATATGAAAAATATCCTTTTAAATAGATTGAGTTGAATTAAAATACAAAATTTGAAAATTTCCATCAAAATTATGATCTCAGTAACCTCCACCACAAGATTTTAGGCTTGGTTGGCAATGGAACAAGGCCTAAGGAAGGGACTAGAGGTATCTCTGTTGAGGCTATAGATGTCTGACTAGCAGTAGAGAAATACCCACACCACTTCCCCCCAATATAAATTGTAAATTATTTTTTCCTTCAATAGTTATTGACTTATAAAAATATGAATTATTGTGTGTGAATAAAAATAAAATGAATAAATCAATTGATCACACATATATGATCTTTGGCAGGATTATAGCCTAGTATGTCATAAGTTGAGGCAAACTTTAGTACCTCTGATTTATAGTTTTTTATATGTGGTTACTTACAACTAACACTTTTTATTTTTTTGAACTCAGAGATTATATATTATTTAGATACTTAAAAGTATCTATGAGTTAGAGTCATCATATGTTGTTATTTGCACAACACACCCTATTTTCAAATTACAAATAGAGACCCTCTTTTTTATATGGATTCTTATATTATCTCTTTGAATATTTTTTTGGTGATTTCTTGTTTAAATAAGTCCTCTTAGAAGTCCATTCTTTTAGATGTGAAGATTTGAATAGGAATGTGCTTCATTTTTTTATCCAAGCCTAAATAATTACATCATAAATACTTGACCCTAAAATCACATCTAGGACTGCATTAAGTTAAAATCTAAATTTGCATGATTCTATTAAGTCTTGGTATATATTTATGCTTATGTTTTGAAACATATTTAAATATTTCTTTTTAGACCATTTCACTTTGGATTTATGTAAATTATCTGTCTCTTAATTTTCTTCTTCTTTTCCTTATCAATTTAGTCTATTTCTACTTTAATTTTAGACTGATTGACTAGATGTTCTTACATTTTTATTCTACTTAGTCACTTTTATAAAAAATGGATAAAATAAGCTTTAGTTTGATGAAGTTGAGTTTTTTCTTCGTGTTAAGTTTCATGATTTCATGTTTTTCATCAGATTTTTTCCTTAGTCATTTTTTAGCTTTTGCCTTAGCTATTTTCATTTGAAATTCATTTAGTCATTGGAGCTTTTATAAATTTGAAATTGATAATTGGGAATTTTTTCATTTCAACTTCATATATTTTCTTGCATGATTTTGTAATATTTTTTAGCTCTCAATGTCCTAAACTCATTTAAAAATGCTTTCAATACTTAGCCTATTATTTAAGTTATTCCTAGAGCCATGTGGCATCTTTCCATCACCCTGATGGAATTAAACATTTCAAAAAAAATTGATTGGATCAAAGAGATGTTTTCATATGGTACCATCCTAGTGACCCACTACCCTAACCAAATCCATTCAAACCAAATTCCTCTCGACTAGCAGATTAGTGGGATGTTACCACGTGGCACCATCTTGGTGAACTGTTACCCTAGTGATGTTTTTGTAAATCCAAAAACCTCCAAGAAAGTAGGTGAGTGGAATGAAACCACATGGAAACATCCTACTAAAATTTAGACAAAAATTGATCCATTCAGTCTGAAATAACTATCAAAGTTATAGGTCATCAAGATTACACCACAAGGCATGATCTCACTATGTGATAATCAATGAAAAATCAAGACATATCAAACCTCAACTAAGCAAAAAAATATTAGGGAGAAGACACATGGAAAGAAACTTACAATATAATAAATTATATTAATGATGTAATTAAGACACTGGATTAAATTTGATGGCCTATTTGGTCGTCAAAACCATCAAAACATGAAAGGGGACTTTGCATTTAATTTAATTTATAGAGCCAAGTTGTAGATTGTTTTTCACCAAAAAATGACCATAAATGGTGGAATTCAATGAAAATAAATATAGTAGGATTAATTAGGGTATGGTGTGCACATTCGGATCTAGTACAAAGCATAAAAGACAAAGATCTACCTTAAAGAGGGGTGGTTTCAATTGCACAAAACATGGGCAACTAGTAATCCAAATGCAATCTCAATTACATTCTCTTGTAGGAATTCATTCCCAATTCAATAAAACATGTACCCTAATATTTTTATGATGTAATTAAGTGGGATTCATTCCCATTTGATCTCAAATAGACCCATCACATTTATTTACTGTAACTATAACATCCCCACTAGAATTTACTTATAATAACATGATAAAGTTTTTTTATTTAAATATACATATTCTTTCATTAGATTTCACCATGGAAATATAATTAGAGATCCAAGTATAACACACTAAGTATGTTAAATATAAAATAAACATGTAACATCTACCTATTACTGATCACTAACATCATATGAATAAAATATAATTGAATATAAAAAGTAATTACAGATTTCCAGTTACGACTGGTACAATAATATAGCCACTATTGTCAATGTGCAATGAGTAAATAATTAAATTTCATTAGGAATAATGTTTTAATAATAATAAATATAATACAAGATATAAGTATAACTGACCATGAGTTTTCTAAACTCTAGTATCTATGGTAATCTCAAGTGTAGTCTCCAAATAAGTACTATTATGGGGAGGGAGAGAATCATCCAAGTAATTTTCCACTCTAACCACAAGCCATAAATTCCCTATAAAATACCTCATTAGGGAATGGCCCTCCATTCATGTATGATTATATAGTGATGGTATGGGAATCCATAGAGACAAGCTAGTACCCATGTGTTATAAGATTTCTAAAACATGATGTGTACCATAAATAAATACGTTCTAACATGATATCACACAAACATGTAAATAATACATATGATATGAAAATTTCTAAATAAACATTAATTTAGCCAAAATTTTCAATAATTATTGATCTCTAAGATTAATAAAACTCATACACACCACTTGCTCAGATTACTTTCATTTAGCATTGGTGATGCTAAGTAAGCTAGTGAAGTCCATCTCACTGCTTAATTAGTACCAATAATGTGATATTTGGTTAACATAAATATAACCAATAGATTGATATAAATTACTTACTATTAACAACATAAAATATAATAAACACAAAAATAATAAAAATTAATAAATTTGGTCCATCAAACATATGAATGAATATCTACTATATTATTTATCACATAAATAATAATCATAACTAATACAATTTATACCAACCAAGTATAATATATATTTAAAATACATATTTATAATTTATGTAAGTAGATACAAATAACAATATCATAGTCCATTATTTATATGTACAACTACTTAGTTACAAATAACTGATCATAATAATTTCATATAAATAAATAACTCATAAACCAAATTATATCTTGCGTGAATGTAACCATTTTTTTATATGTATTATTATGTTTTTAGGATACTGTATCCATATAGTTATAGTTTCCTATACCTCAAGATCATATGACTTATTTTTAATAGTAAATAAAACTGTAGATATATGAACACCTCTATATGTTATATATGCATATAAGTACTATTATGATGTGAGATTGCACCCTTGTGGAGGATTTCTTCATGATACCCCACTCCAAATCATAATATTGGAACAACCCCAAGCTATGAGTATCTTATGATAGGGTTGAACCTTTGTATAAGGTTAGCTTCCTTCTAATGAATAACCTAAACTAATGTTATCACAAGGAAAAGGATTAGAAAGGGGGAAAGGGATCCTAAGAAGGCTAAAATTTGATGAACAAAATAAAAATGGGAAAATCCCATAAGATTGAACCCACACTATATCTATATAAGACAATGCTATCTCACACAACCTCACAATCTAGCTCATTGTATAAATGTTTCATGGACTAGGTTTAGGTATAGCACTAATATAGACCTATAATAGCTTGAAAACACCCTAAATGAGGTCAAAAAGGAGGGCAATGGACAAGGAAGATTCTCCTTCAGAATGCCATAATGCACAAGTCACTTAGCATAGATACAAGGTAAAAGATAGGTAAATAATGTCTATTATTACATCAAGAGGTAGTTCTTACAAATGCTTGACAAGGTTTAGCCTAATCAAGATTATCATATTTTGTAATATCTAAAAGAGTCCCCTACTCTTCAAGATCAAAGAGTCCTTATGAGAGTCTAGAAAATAAACATGGGATAATCAATGAGGGGGTTAAACTTGGACAATAATTCCCCATTCATGTCATAGATGGGATAAGGATCTTCTTGCAAGCGTTTTGGAACATGTGGGCATCCATTAAAGAAGATGAATATCCATAGGTTGAGAAGAAAGAATTGAAATGGTGGGTATTATCCATTAAAAAGGTGTTTAAGTAGTGGTAGAAAGAGTATGTCAAACCTAAGCCAATCAGTTTTACCTCTCTTACCCCTACGTCCATTACCATTCAAGAACATGAAGCCATCCCATCATGGATCTTCTCCAAAACATTCAACCATGGCTATATCATGACCTCATTTGTGATACCACCCTCTCCTATAACCATTAAAAAGGAAGAAAAGGCATATATTCCCTACTCATTTCCATCATGGAAATCAGTTTAGAAAGGCATAAAGATGAAGGAAGGAGGTGTTAGTTGAGGCAGTTCATCAAGAGCCACCAAAGAGACCCTATAAGGTACTTAGCTAGAAGGACACTCTCTTAACTTATAATCAAGGTGAGATTCTTGACCCTCCCACCATATCACTCTTAGAGATAGAGCTTATTTTAAAAAGGATAGAATAGGAGCTTGTAGTCATAAGTGAGCCATTGGAGGATAATGTAAGTGTCTATAATGAAGAAATCATGATAGGCAGCCCACTTCATAGGGAAGAGCATGTTTTAGATTTCAAGTTGTAGGATCTTGATGAGAAGTAAGAGGAAAACATTCATGGAACTATTATGGAGATCAATCTCAGCTCAAAAAACATAGAATATCAATGGTATCATTTGTGCTTAGATTTCTTGAGTGAAATGGAATAACTTAATGTTAGAAACTTGTTTGAAGAAGACAATTCTCAAAATAAACATGGGTAAAACCTTGAATGGAATATTGAAGGTACATTATACATAGATGAAGAAGAATATCAGAACTAGGTGCCTAGCTTTGGTCCACTTCAAGATGAAGTGTCAATTGAGGATAGCCTTGATATGTTAGAACTAGAGGAAAGCAAATCAGATCTTGAGCAAGACATGTGTGATGTTTTAGACCTTGGATGGTCAAATAAATCCTAATTTTTAGTTGAAGAATAAGATGAAATATTGAGTGAGGTTAATGAAATAGACATATCAATTGCTTAGGTGATGTAATTTGATGAACATACTAGTGAAGACCCTGAAGAGTTATGGCAATGGTTCAATACCACAACCAAAGATATTGAAGAGGCTAAAAGACATATCCTTCTTTAAAAACACTATGAGAATGTTATTATAATAATGATCAGTCCTAATTAGGATAAGGTAGAAGAACATGGTATTTTTGAAACACCAAGTGAACCAAGTGTAATTGTTCCCAAGAGCCTATATGAAGTCTTCATGCAAGGCTTTCTTAAGAGTGATAAAAAACATCAAGAAAGTGCTCATTTAGTCCAACATGAACTAATCCTAGAAGACTTGGACTAGTATATCTACATTGGAGATGTGTTTGTTCCATTTTATCCATTAGAGAGCATATCAAAAGGATTGGACATCAAACTACCTGGTTCACCAATTCTAGTACCTTCAAAGCAAGGTATTTTTCATCTTGGTTTATCACAAGTGAATGATAATAAAAAATTACCATTTGACCTAGGAGGGAGGTGCTTGTAAATTTTTGTACAATATTGATATAGTAGGTAGATATCATGCTTTTATCTAAGTGCCTATGTGCGCATTTGTTTATATTTTTGTTGTTTTTTCTTTCCTCCAAGTGCCTACATGCACTTGTCTTTATTTGTTTTATTCTTTTTGTCCTTATTGCTTTAAGAATATTTATCCAGAGGGGTAGCCTTGTATCATTTCATATCATTTGGGAAAAATTACTTGAGACTCCATTTCTAATGGATTAGTCAAGACAAACTGTCTAGGTTCTCAAGCATAATAGGCATGCTTCCTAGTTGAGTCACCAAAGATGTTGGCCAAATTTGGCCCACATACAAAACTTTTCGTAGGTTTGGAGGGAGAAGTTGAGTAGAGTCCTAATTGAAAGGTGATCTAATGGTAGAAAGAGCATGTAAATTTCACAATAATATCACTTGTCAATTTTAAGACTTTGAAACACTTTAAGCAAGATTAAAGTGTGAACTTAGTGATTTTAAGGAGCTAGACCATCATGAAATATCATGCAAGAACAAACAGATCAATCTAGTTACACATTTGATAAATTTGCTTTAGAGGTTGACTAGAGCCAAAATAATTCATGGACATGATGATTTTGGTCCCATAGAAATCCTCTACAAATTTTATAACTGGATGATTTTTTTATCTCAAGATATAAGCATTCAAAGATGAACTAGTAGAGTGGGACATGCATGGGGAGGTCAAGTTAAAGTTATTATAATTATCTATTTGAATTAAAAATTTCCAAGGATGAACATGTGGTTAACAAGTGGTAAAATCTCAGGTACCCATATGAATATATAGAAACATGAAATGACTAACAAGTTTAGTGGGTCTAGGTAGATCCAATAACACACGTTAAGTCATGCAATCAAAGATCAATAGTGAACATCAAGTTAAAAGGTTAGTAGACCTAGGATAAGTGTGAAGGTGACAAGTGTCTTAATCATAGTGTACTCCAAAGGAAATAAATAGTCCACATTTGATCTGGTATACCAAGGATCTAATGGTGCATGATCCATCATACCAAAGTAGATCAATAACAAGTGAAAGGTCAACTAGTTAGTGGATCCCAAGAATGAAGGAAAAATTACTAAGTGCCATAAATATGGTAACTTCTAGGTAAATCAATGGTATATGTTCAAACCATGATACATAAGATCAATAATATGTATAAGGTTAAGAAGTCAACAAGCGCAGGATGAATGTGAGGCCACCACATGGTGCAAGTATGAGAATCGATGAGGAATGATTTTGGGGCTCATGGAATGAATGAGGAGCTGATAGATGGTATAATTTTGAGAATCCTAGATCAAGATCAATGGTGAATATTAAAATCTCATACCAATAAAATTCAAATGGAGGTCGAATATAGTTTAAGTCAGACCAAAAAAAATGTTTTAAAGGGTTTTGTTTCCATTAGAGTTTGATTGAATACCATTAAGTAGATGAAACCATACAGTCAAGATTATTCATGCCAAATATCTATCACCATTAAAGTTCAAAGACATGATAGGTTTTTTCAAACCTAATATAGTTCAAAACAAGACTATACAACCCATAGTTTTTCATCTATATGATAGCTATAGGAAAACCAATAAATGAGATTGGTTTTTAATTTATATTAAATATATATTCAATATGGAGTAGGTAAAGATATAGACAAGATATGAAATATTTTCTTATCTTACAAAATGGCCACATCCTCAACAAGCAGGTACCTACAACCACTAAAAGTAGACATGATCATCGCTTTATCAAGTCTATGGATATGAGGACTTTATCCTCATAATTAAATCAAGTGGGAGATGGCATAGATGATCAAAGTAAGGGGATTTGGGGATTAGAGAGTATATTGGAGCATTCAATTATTTTATAGATCATTTAAGGTTTTCCTTCCTAATATATCATGACTCATCATCTCAAAATAGATTCTTGTCTTCTAGTATATTTCTCTGCCAATGAGAATAAATTGAATACTATTGGAGCAAATGAATGTTAGTTTATTGGTGAAGGGTTAGTCTTGATTGGATTAAAATATGGTGGAGCATTCATCAAAATGTGGCAGCTCATTTAATGATATGGGATGGTGTGATCCCTCTATCTTCACCTTTTCTCTTTATCTTCCATCTTCTTCCACATTGTAAATCTCTTTTTTGGAAAGTAGGATCTCTGTCTTAGATTATAGACTCTCATAAGAACTCTTTAATCTTGAAGAGTAGGGGAATATTTGAGTAATTTCAAAATATGTTCATCTTTATTATGATAAACCCTATCAAGCATTTTTAAGAACTACCTCTTGATGTAATAATAGACTTTCTTTACCTGTATCTTACCTAGATTTATGTTGAGTGAGTTGTGCTTGATGGCATTGTGAAGTAGAATCTTCCTAATCTAGTGTCATCATTTCTGACCTCCTTTAGGGTGTTTTCAATCTATCATAGCTCTAGATTAGTGTTTTGCCTGAACTTAGTCCATGAAACACTTATGCACTAAGCTAGATTGTGAGGTTGTGTGAGCTAACATTATCTTCTATAGATCTAGTGTGGATTTAAGATTATGGGAGTTTCCCATTTTTATTTGGTGCATCACCTTTTATACTTCTTATAATCCCTTTTCCCCTTTTTAACCTTTTCCCCTATGATAAAATTAGTTTAGGTGATTCATCATAAGGAAGTCGACCTTCTCTGGAGGTTCAACCCTATCATAGGATACCCACAATTTGGGGTTGTACCCATATTATGACTGGGAGTGGGGGAGCTTGAAGAACTTCTCCACAAGGGTGCAATCTCACATCATAACAAGTACCAAAGTCATAATATCAATATACAAGTGCTTGTACATACTAAATATATTCATAATATATACCATATATAAGTACTCAAACAATATATAAATATTGCATATAAATGTCAAGTCATTTATATTTCTAATCAAGAACTTCATATGATTTCAACTTCCATTATAAATTTTTTATTCACAAATACAATCATGATCCATCAAAATATATTAATATTGTTGTATTGTTAATAAATATAACACTATAGTTAATAGACTATTTATATCAATATCATGTTCTCTTTATTTACTATAGGTTCTCATAAGTAGAAAATAAATCAAATTGACATGAAATTTGATTTTGTTGTGAGATTCATAACACACAAACACTCACACAATTATTATATGTATTTATACCTTATAATAGTCTGTTCATATGATCATATATATATTATTATAAGTTCAAATCCATCAACTTGTTTTATATAAAACTCTTGTACTTTAAAATACATTACCAATATTTACAAAGAGTTCTAAATAAATACTTCAACCCAATTAACAACTACAATCATATTATCCATATAATTTGTATGTAAGATCCTAGTATATAGTTACCAAATCGATATTAATACCCACTATTGGTATATACTCTCGAATACCTGTATTTAATAGCTAATTAATTTAAACTTAGCTTATTGAGGTAGGTATTATATGATTATGGACATAGTCCTAATATTTATGATCATAACATCGGAAACAATTGAACTCAGACCTATATAGGTATATAATCTATTTGAATGATAATTTCACATAGTCCAGCTTTACATAAGTTCACAATTTGGACAACAAGTTACATGTAATTATATTTTACATATGTTCTCACTATTTTATTAACAACATTACATAGTCTATATGTATAAAATTTCATGGTTTATATTAAAATTACACATAGTTCATATAAATACATAATGTACTTCCAAAATTGATATACATATTGTCCATATAAATCCATTTATTCATCGAAGTTGCGTAGACCATTTACTTCATTCACACAATTCACTATTTTGAATACACACAAAATTAGTATCACTATTTTAAGTATATGCTATCAAATTCACATAGTTCACATAGTTCACTATCTTTAATAACATTATACACATAGTCCATACTTGGATACTCTCACTATTTTATGAAATAATTACATACACATTACTTATATAATGCTTATGGCTAAATATACATAGTCCATGTATATGTATTCACAAATTTGCAAGTCAATGTTTATAATTTCTACATATATTCATAGTTTTGAGTAAAACATAGATGCACAATATATATATATATATATATATATATATATATATATATATATATATATATATATATATATATATATATATATATATATATATGAACTTCACAACAAAATTTCAACAATGTCACCTACCTTAAAAAACCTTCCAAAATGAAATCATATGATCCAAAAAATCTTCCTCCCTTTGTTCTACTCTCTCTCCTCTTCGTGCTACTCATTCTCTCTTCTAAAATTATCCTCTTATCCTTATTTCTCATGTAGGAAAAATCTCATAGTTTCCATTCTTTTAAAATATTCCATTAGCCACTAAGTTTTTTACTTTATCCTGATTCAACCCAAAGCAAGAAAGCCAAAAATCTTCGAACCTTACCAAAGCATTAACCATTGTTTTAATATTTTATTTCTTGCATGATTATTTTTTATGTCACATGGTTAAATCTCAATTTCAAAAAAGTCCATCATTTACATTATTTATCAATAACAACTAATTCTTTGAATCGTCACCATAGTTGAAGCATTAGAATATTTAACTAGGTTTGGTTCAAAGTTTAGTTTAGGATAATAATATAATTTTGTTACTAAGTTAGTATAGATAAAGAACCATCACAACTTAATAAAAATATGATTAACATAAGTTTATGCTATTCTTTTAATCTAAAATGTTAAATCAACAACTATTTTATCAAAACACAATGGTTATTATAACAATGTAATAGATGTTTTTGATTAAGTAAGGCAGAAAACCAGGTGCCAAACCCTATATAGTCAAAAAAGACAAGAAGGCAGGCAAACAAAAGATGCCAACAGAGAAACAATGGCACAACTAAGAACAATAGTAAAAAACAAAACATAAGCAACAAAAAGACCAGAGTCAGAAAGGTCTTATCTACATAACTATTGAATTAAGAAGATCATTAAGTTTCTCATTCTCCACGTTGTCAGCATTCCCAAAATTACCAACCACTTTTAGCATAGACATATTCAGCAGAATTGTATTTCAAAGGCCTTTGGCGAAGACCTTCTCCAGCTTTTGAATTTAGTCCTTCAAGGCCCCAATTTTGGTTTTCTAATCAGTCTCATTCTTTATGCCCTCACTAGCTTCCTTGACATGCATCTTCCCCTTATTGTCAGTAGTTCCCATAGTGTCAGCACCTTGCTCTTCAGTGACCTCAAAACCTTGAGAAGCCTGTTTCCCTCTAGTGTCCTCCAAAATTTCTTGGATTTCCAGCTCTTCATACTCTTCTTCTTAGGTTGCTTCATCCGAAGCACTTTCCAAATAATCAATCAGTCTAGCCTTCAGGGCTTGTTTGCCAGCGATCTGCCTTGACCTATACACTCCAAAATGGAAACCTTCCTTACTAATTTTGGAAGGCTTGTGAGGTTTGCCACCTTGGCCCCTCGTGGCTCTGCCTGGATTCCTGTGGGTCCCTTTTATAGTCTCTTCAAATTTTTCTTCTTCTCCATCAACCTTCCTCTTCTTTCCCTTTTTTTCTCGCAAAGGAGCCAGGGGTATTAACAGGGGTCTTAATAGGGGTGGAGAAAGGGACTTCATTGGTTTTGGTAAGAGCAAGGGAAACCTAAGATTCATCAATTACATCACCAAACACCGAGTTGGATGGAATTTCTTCATTGACACCTCTGACATTCTTGTTTGGCTCAAGGGCACGATGAAAATTATAGAGACAAAAAATAAGCCCCTAGTGTAGGGGAATAGGTTTTATATCTGGATTCTTGGCTATTTTGGCTCTCACCCCCAGGATAAAGTGTTCCAAGGAGGAAAGCAGGTAAAAAGGAAAGTTGATAATAGCATTGCATCTAAAATGATTTAACAATGGAAGGTGGTAGTTATAAAACCTGGTAAAATTCCCCTCGAGAGTGAAGTACTTCATGAGAATGAAGCACACTCCATCCCATGGCTCCAAAATTTTGGTGCACTCGAACCCTCCTTGATACGGGACAAGTTCTTCTCCACCTAGAAATAGTTTGTGGCTAGTCATATCCATGATTTTGGTTTTCCTTTGGAGCTTTATAACAATGTAATAGTTGTTATTAATACATTATATATATATAGATTATCTAATATCTTTTGTTATCTTTATATATTAAGGCATTAAGGCATATAATGATATTTCCCAATATCATAAATATAACTAGTTAATGTTCTCAAAAATTATAGAGACATGATGGTTAGTCTATATACAGTAGTGACCAGATACTATTCACGTAAATCTATGTTCTCAAAAAATATTAATAATCATGAATATAATAACATGACATAAACACACAATAACATTATACACTAAATCTATGTATAATATCCATAATTCAATCACATAAGATTAATTCCACATAAACATTAAACTAATTTAACACATAACTAACATGCATAATCATGTATCTAAATGTAGATAACATCAAAAACATACTAATGCTAATAACTCAAATAATGGATATACTGTGTACTATCTAATGTGTTCTATGTATGGGTTATATTTATTCCTATATAATCCCTAAAAACCTCCACCTATGCCATCCTCTCTAATGAAACTCTCCCTTCGTCATGCTCTAAGAGATGAATCTCTCCTACATCTAACTCACGACAAGAAGGTAGTTAGTCTATAACATCATGATATATACCATAAAATACTAATGTAATAATAAATCAATTTGATCATAATGTAAATAAAATACCATATAGCTAAACTCATATCAATCAAATCATATAATCAAAACAACATACAACTATCCCATAACAACATATGACTTAATTTTTTTTTATATAATAATATATCAATTTACCAACCATAATAATCCATGGATAATTAGGTAAAATTATTTTATGATAAATTGGGATATAACATCCTTCCCCTATAAATTTGGTCATCATCCCAATAACACTTATTCAAACATTAGTTTTAAATTAAAAAATATTATTTAGTAGAAAAAATAACATATTATAAAGCATCAAATCAAGTAAATAAATATGGAAATCACCTGTAGAACTCATTATAGTCCTCCAAAGAAGCACTATCCTTAAATTATTAGTTCCATAATACCTTTCACTATGATACTTCTCTATTATGCAAACAAATTTTGTGAGTGTCAATTACTCTGATTGGTTCTACCATGACCACCCTAGGATCTATAGCTTGCAAAAGATTCCAATCCAACACATGTGAAGGATTATCATAACTCTTCTACCTATCATTGGCCTCAGATAATATTTACCTAATTTATCTAACTTTATATTTCATTTCTAAAAGTATGTCAAGTCTAAATGCTACCCTATATTCCAACCTATCCTAATTGATTGGTGTCCTACATCTTCTTCCATATAATGCTTTAAATGGTGCCATATTCAAAGATGATTGGTGTGAGTTATTGTAAGTAAACTCAACCAATAAAATATACTCTTCCCACTTGTATTACTGATCCATGTAATACATATGAATAAGATCCTCTAACACTTAATTGATTCTCTTAGTTTGATCATCAGTCTATGGGTAATATGCAGTGTTGAAGTTTAGTTGTGTACCCAAAGCTGAATTCAGAGTTAACCAAAACCTAGAATTCATATTTGGATCACAACCCAAAATGATCTTCTCTATAAATCTATGCAACCAATATACTTCATTTACGAATCTCTTTATAAGATTAGTTGCATCATCCATCAAATTTATTAGTATAAAATGAGATACCTTGGTTAGTTTGTTAATTACTACTAAGATCATACCATGCCTATTTCATAAAAATGGTAAACCTTGGACAAAATCCATACTAATCACATACCACTTCCATTATAATATACCATTTGAATATAACAATCCAATCGAATACACATTTTCAACTTTCACTCATTGACATTCCAGATAACATGACACAAAGTCTGATGCATATTTATTGATTCCCTTATAGAAATAAAGTGTTCTAATTTCTACCATAAGATTGGTTACTCTTGGATGTCCTAAATATGAGGCATTGAGAATATATTTTAGTAATGTGCTCCTTAAATTCTTCCTATCGAGTACATACATCCTTCCATTGTATCATAAAATACCATCATTCTTTAATCTGAATCCTTTATACTTGTTATTATGAACATTCTCAGATAACACTTTCCTAACCTAATCATAGAATTCATCTCCTATCAAAAATTTGGTCACTCAATCCCTAAAAGTACTCTTGATAGTAGTCATGATTGTTATGTACCTCCTATGACTTAGGGCATTGGCCAATTTATTTTCCTTGCCTTTGATATAGTTGATATAAAAATCATAATCAAATAAGAAATTTAACGAGCACCTTTGATAAGAATTTAGCTTTAGTTGAGTGAAGATTTAATTGAATACTAAGTTATCAATCTTGAGCTCAAATGGTTTTCTAAACAAATCATGCCTCTAAACTTTCAAAACATGTACAATTATGACAAGTTTTAGGTCATGAGAGGCATAGTTCACCTCATAAGGCTTCAACTTCCTTTATTCATAGGCTACCACTAAACCATCTTGAATAAGAAATCCTATTAGTTCATCCCCCAATGCATCTATGATCACTAAAAATTGACTATTAGGGTTAATAATTCTTATCACTAACGTTGAATTAAGCCTTATTTTCAATTATTAAAAATATACTTCATACTTATTTGACCAGATAAAATTCTAGTTCTTCTATTACAAAGAGGTAATCGGATTAGCTACCTTAGAATTTTTTTAAAATAACTTAATATAATATCTTGCTAATCCCATGAAAATTCTTACCTCATGGACATTAATTGGTGTTAGACACTCCATAATGGATCTTATCTTTGTTGGGGCTTTTGAAATACTATCTGTAGAGATAATATGTTCTTGATATTACACTCTTTATTTGAAAAATGCACACTTGGACAACTTAACATACAACTTGTGCTTATGGAACCATTTAAAAACTAATTCCAAAAGTTGAATATGCTCCTCTTCATTCTTATATTATATAATAATGTCATCAATAAATACCAAAACAAAATTATCTAGATAGTCTATGAATAAACTATTCATGAGATTCATAAACATTGTCAGGCTTTTATCAATCTAAATGGTAACACTGTGAACTCATAGTGCCTATATCAAGTCTAAAAATTATTTTTAGAATATCCTCATCCCTTATCCTCAACTAATGATATCTTGATCTAATATTAATCTTAGAAAAGATCATTTCCCCTTGCATTTGATTAAAAAAATCATCTATATGAGGTATAAGATACCTATTTTTGATAGTTTCCTTATTAAAAATTATATAATCTATGAAAAATCAAAGAGTGCCATCCTTATTATTGACAAAGATAACTGGTATAGCCTATGATGACACACTTGGCTTGATCAACCCCTTTGACAATAATTCTTGGAGTTGAGGCTTCAATTCAACCAATTTAGTGGTTGTCATCATGTATGGTGCCTTAGACTATGGTTTTCATCTAGGTATGATATTGATAGTGAAATCAAACTCATGTTTAGGAGGGAATCCTAGAAATTCCTCTAAAAACACATCATAAAAATTCCAAAGGAATGGATAATATTAAAGGTATGGTTCCTTAGATTCCTCCATTTTATTTATCTTGATGATAAATGTTTGGCACCCTTTTCCTTGAGCCTTCTTGAGCTACATTGCATAAATATTCTTAAGCTTTAACTCTCTTTTCTCTCCCTAAATTTGTTTTTAATTTCTAAAATCATCTAGACACTCAACCTTATTTAGATAGAATTTAACCTTGGTCTTATGATTTTAAATCTAGTTGAATCCTAGGATCACATTATATGACCCTAGTAGTGCTACATAAACATCCACTACTGTTATGAATTTGAGTAACCTAATCTTAGCTTCAACTAAACACTTATCTACTTTGACCTTGGACTCATTCCCATATTGTATTGACCATCCATTTTCGATCACTACATCTTCTAAAGATAACTTATTAAGTATTTTAAGAGCTATAAAACAATTTATAGCCCTTGTATATATTAGAATAGAAACTAGCTATTCAAATAAAATACCTAACAGTTCTATGGGTAAAGCTTGGAATTTAACTTGTTGATTATCAACTACGACATGAATACATTGATAATGAATTACTTGATGAGGAATAAAACCTCTATTCTTCATCTTATCCTAGGTAAACTCATGAGCATAATGGTCACCTCCAAAAATGAAGCAACCTCTATATGGTCCTTCCCTATTAGATTGTTGATTTCCTTTAAAATCACTTTTGAAACCACTACCTAGTTTCTTATTACTCGAGCCATTATTGAATCTAGCATTCTAATTTTTGAACTAACTCTTGGAGTCTCTGCCCCTTTTCTTCTAGTTATTATTTTTTAAATTCGGTGTAGAACATCCAAACTTTTTCTTAAAGTAGTCCCTGATATGAGCAAGATATTTCAACTTATGTTCCTGATTGACTACCTTTTTGAATACTTGGTCCATGGTATATGGCCCATGAATATCCGCCTCTCCACCAATCTAGGGTTTTAATCCCATGATGAACTTCCTAATTTTGAAGCTCTCATCTACCTCATACTAAGGTACATACTTTAGAAGTTTGGTGAACTATTTATAGCACTCATTCACTAATAAGTCTCCTTGATTTAGATTTTGATCAAAGTATAGATTTGGAAGCCACTATTATTTTAATAATGTCATAAATTGATCCCATGTACTAGTGGTTGAGTTAGGATTTATTTCCAACTTCTTACTGGCCAACCACGTAGCTACTTCACTAGCCAACTAGTAAGATCTCCAAACTACTTTAGTGACCTTAGATTAGTTTTAAATCTCAATATACTTCTCCATATTATTCAACTATGATTTATCTCTATCACCCAAAATAGTTCCATCAAAATTTGGTGGATTCATCTTTTTCATATCTCTAACCAATTTTGTAGCTACTTGTGCTCTCACATCCTAAAGGATTTCCTGCTCAATAGGATGTTAGTCAAGTAAATCCTAGTGTAATTAATTTTTATGGCCATGAACTTCTTATTATAGGGCTCTAATTTGGTCCCTGGGTCATTCATGGCTATAAGAATCTAATCTAATTTGGATGCTTGCTTGATAAAAAAATAAATTAAGATAAAATGGAGGGTTATTCTCATTGAAATTAGAAGGATCATCACTAGATACTCTAGCTCCCACCATTTTCATTTTTGTTAAATATAAGGATATAAAAACATTAGTGGACTCATTAAGTCTTAGAGTTTGAGCCTTAGCTTTGATACCACATATAACATCCCCACTAAGATTTACTTAGAATAACGTGATAATTTTTTTTTTAAATCTATGTATTCTTTAATTAGATTTCACCATGAGAATATAATTAGTGATCTAAGTATTTCACATTAAGGATGTTAAGTATAAAATAAGCATGTAACATCTACCTATTATTGATCACTAACATAATATAAACAAAACATAATTGAATATAGAAAGTAATTATAGATTTTCAGCCATGGCTGGTACAATATAGCCATTATTGTCAATGTATAATGAATAAATAATTACATTTAATCAAAAATAATGTTTTAATAATAATAAATATAATACAAAATACAATATATAAGATAGAAGGCTCCATAGAACATGAGTTTCATGATTTCTAGTATATGTGGTAATCTCAAGTGCAGTCTCTAAATAAGTACTATTATGGGGAAGGAGATCATCATCCAAGTAATTTTTCACTCCAACCACAAACCATTGATACCTTCCACAATATTCCATTAGAGAATTACTCTCCTTTCATAAATTAGTATATAGTGAAGGTGTGATAATCCATAGAGACAAGCTAGTACATGTGTGCTATAAGATTTCTAAAACATGATGTGTACCATAAATAAATACATTCTAACATAATATAATATAAACATATAAAGCATACATATGAAATGACAATGTCTAACTAAACATTACTTTGGCTAAAGTTTTGAATAGTTATTGATCTCTAGGATCAATCAAACTCATACACACCACTTGATCAGATTACCTTCATTAGAATTGGTAATGCTAAGTAAGATAATAAAGTCTATTTAATTGCTTAGTTAATAGAGAAATATGAGATTGTGTTATTATAAATATAACCAATAGATTCATATAGATTACTTCTTGTAATATCATAAAATATGTTAAACACAAGAATAATCAAAATAGATACATTTAATCTGTTAAATGTATGAATGAATCTCCACTATATTATTTATCACATAAATAATAAGCATAACCAATACAATTTATATCAATTGGGTATAATATATATTTAGACTGCATATTTATAATTTATGTAAGTAGTTAAAAATATAGTACATTCTATGATGGATAAAATATCATAGTCCATTATTTACATGTACAACTACTCAATTACAAACAACCATTCATAATAATTTCAAAGAAACAAATAACTCATAAACCAAATTATATCTCTCATGAACATAATCTTTGATTCATACATCTTTTTATGTTTTTAGGAGACTCTATTCATATAGTTATAGTTTCCTATCCCTCGAGATCCTATGGCTCATTTGTAATGATCAATAAAACTATAGATATAGGCACACCTCCATATGTTATATATGCATATGAGTACCTAAGTCATCATATTGATATTTTTCATATATACAAGAACTTTTACATACTAAATATATTCATAATATGTACCATATATAAGTACTCAAAATATATATAAATGTCAATAGTCATTCATATTTCCAATCAAAAACTTCATATGATTTAAACCACCATTATAACTTTTCTATTCAAAAATACATTCATGATCCATCATAATATATTAATATTCGTGTATTATTAATAAATAGATCACTATAGTCAATAGACTATTTATATCAATATTCTGCTCTCTTTATTTACTTTAGGTTCTCATAAGTAGAAAATAAATCAAATCGACATCCAATTTGATTTCATTGTGAACTTTGTAACATACAAACATTCGCATAGTTCTTATATGTATTTGTACCTTATAATAGTCTATGCATATTATCATCTATATTGTTATAAGTTTGATTCCATTAACTTGTTTTATATAAAAATGTTATACTTTAAAATACATTAACAATTTTTAAAAAGAGTTCAAAATAAATACTTCAACCCAATAAACAAGTACAGTCATATTATCCATATAACTTGTATGTAAGATCCCAGTATATAGTTACCAAATCGATACTAATACCCACTATTGGTATATGCTATCAAATAACTTTGTTTAATAGCTAATTGATTTAAGCTTAGCTTATAGAAGTAGGTTTTATATGATTATGGACATATTCCTAATATTTAAGATCATGGCATCATAAATAATTGAACTTAGAACTATGTAGATAAATAATTGATTTTAATGATAATTTCACATAGTCCAACTTTACATAAGTTCGCAGTTTGGAAAACAAGTTATGCATAACCCTATTTTACATATGTTCTTACTAATTTATGAACAATAATACATAATCCATATGTCTAAAATTTCATGGTCTGTATTAAAATTGCACACAGTCCATATAAATACATAACATACTTCCAATAATTAATATGCAGGTTGTCCATAAAAATCTATTCATTCTTCAAAGTTATATGGACCATTCACACATTTCACTATTTTGAATTCACATGAACTTAATATCACTATTTTAATTATATGTTATTGAATTCACATAGTTCTCTATCTTGAATAGCATACACACAATCCATTCTTGAATAATCTCACTATTTTATGAAATAATTACATACATAGTCCTTATATGATGCTTATGGCTAAATATACATAGTCCATGTATTTTTATTCATGAATTTACAAGACAATGTTTTTAATTCCTACATATATTCATGGTTTTGATTAATATATATATCTTAGATCTAAACGCATTTTATTGTATAAAATTTAAACAACATCACTTATCTTGTAAAAGCTTCCAAAATGAAATGGAATGATCTAGAAAATCTTCCTCCCTTCACTCTACTATCTCTCTCCTCTTCATGTTGCTCTCTTTCTCCTCTTCATGATACTCTCCCTTATCTAATTATCATCTCATCCTTCTTTCTCATGTAGGTAAAATTTTATATTTTCCATTCTTATAAAAGATTCCATTAGCTGCTAAGCTTTTTGCTTTACCCTAATTTGACCTAAAGCAAGAAAGACAAAAATATTTGCACCTTCCTAAATAATTAATCATTGTTTTAATTTTTTTCCCCACATGATGCTTTTTTATGTCACATGGATGAGTCTAAATTTCATAAAATTCCATCATTTACATTATTTCTTAATAATAACTAACACTTCGAATCATCACCATAGTCCAAGAATTACAATAATTAACTAGGTTTAGTTCCTAGGTTAGTTTAGAATAACAATATAATTTTGTTACTAAATTTGTATAGATAAACAATCATCATGATTTAATAAAAATATGATTAATGTAAGTCAATGATATTCTTTTAATCCAAAATGGTAAATCAACAACTATTATATCAAAACACAATGATTATTATCCAATGCCTTTTGTTATATTTATATATTAAGGTGTTAAGCCATATAATGATATTTTTCAATATAATAAAGATAACTAGCTAATGTTCTCAAATATTATAAATACATGATGGTTATTTTATAAATGATAATAATCAAATTCTATCCATGTATATTTATGTTCTCAAAAATATCAATAATCATGAATACAATAGCATGACATAAACTCATAATAACATTATACACTAAATATATGTATAATATCCATAATAGAATCACACAAGATTAATTTTGTATAAACACTGAAGTAAGTTAACACACAACTAACATGATTAACAACTAAAACAATGCATATAATCTATACTATCTAATGTGGTGTGTGCATGGATTTTAGTTATTCTTATGTCATCCCCCAACACCTCCATATATGTCATCCTCTCCAATGATACTCACCTTTTATCATGCTCTGAGGGATGAATATCTCCTACATACAACTCATGATAAGAAGGTAGTTAGTCTATAACATCATGAAATATATTATAAAATACTATTGTAATAAAAAATCAACATGATCATAATGTAAAGAATATACCATACAACTAAATTCATAGCATTGAAATCATGTAATAAAAACAACATAAAACTATCTCATAATATCATATGACTTATAACTTAGTTATATAATATTAAATCAATTTACCAACCATTATAATCTACATATAATCAGGTAATATTGCTTTATGAGAAATCATGATGTAACAATAACCACCTCATTAGTGGGGATGAATTTAAAACTCTATGAACCTACCTAAGATTAGCTCTTATGTTTTAATAAAGATTGAATCCCTTAGATTAGAGAATAGAGTAGTGGACCAGACATGTTTGGATTCTCCATAGTTAGTAGACCAAGCATTTTCCATGTTTTCTTAGTGTAGTGTTTTCCTTGTTGTTATGAAAATGAAATTTCCAGATGAATAAATTTTGTAAATCTCACCATTATTAATCAAAAAGAAAAATATTGATATTCATATATTTGTGTAATAAAACGACCATTCATTATGCATTTCTTATGGTGGTTATGCCCCTCTTTGTTCACATCAACTTCTCCCTAGACTCTCGTACCATCCCTTTGCTAGATTTATGCTAGGTTTGGCTCAGTTAAGGATTGGTTTATATGATATTTGATCAATCGTACACTGAAAGTTCATCTCTATGGAAACAAGATTTTTCCACCTTTCCCCCTCTTATACTCTTTATTTTATCAATGTGTTAGCTTAGGACTAATATAAATTTGGTTATAATGTTAAATCATGATTGTTGAATGTTATCCATCAATGTTTAAGCATTATAGATTAGATTAGTTTTGGAATAATCAAGTCTCATAATGTTTATATCTAAGCCATCATTTGGATTCATTTTCACTGAATACCCTTGACATATAATGGTCACAATGAGCCAATTGGGTTACCTTGTATACGTAGACCTAGTAACCAAGACCTTGAGGAGATTTGCTCATATGAGTCTCATTTTAACAGAGGTGAGGATTAATAAACCCCACCTATTATTGGTAGTTTCAAGAGATATTGGAAGAAAAATGACTGAGGAGGGGGGGGGGGTGAATCAGTATTCAAAACCTTTCCTTGAATTTACTTAAGTAATCATGAATCATTCAAGCAAGCATAAACACTTATCCACATAGACATGAAACATATAAACATATCATTTATGTGGGAAACTCTGAAGGGTAAGTAAATCCATAGACATATGAAAATGGAATATAGTAATATAAGATAAAAATCAAATTTAGTAAAGCACCAACTTCACATGGAGCACCAACCCCAATTAGATAAGCACCAACTCAACTAGGCTTTTAAAAACACCCACTTTAAAGGAGACACCAACCTCCTATTTGACTCAACACCAAATCAGCCATGTGAAAATTTTGATCACCTTCAAAAAACCTTATTTTTCATACAATAGATGATTATCACCTTATTTGGCTCTTCTCACTCTTTTATCCCTCTCAAACTGCCTTTTAGGCTCCTTTGCTCAACTAGCCCTCTTCTTGACTTAATTAGGTTATATGAACTTGATTTTCATATACATAACCTATGTCAAATATTCATCATAGATCTTCTAAACTTATATATTGGTATACAATACTTACTTCTTCTCAACAATGTGCTACATCATTCACTTTCATTCTACTCACACAAATAGGCCTAAAACTACCTTATATATATACAAGTCTCTTGATCATATACCTCGTGGTAAGCCATATACATTTTAAAACTTGAATAACCATTTAAATAGGTCTTATAATACATTTCATACATTAATCAATCATTACAATGGGTCATCCTCATCTTTAAAGATCAAAACCTCTTTTAGGCCTTAAGGAGGCCTAATTCAATTTAGCCTTCATTAGCACATGTTACCCTTTAATCTCTTTGGAAAAATTTAAAAATACACACACAAAAGGAAATTTTTATATTAAAATTAAATATATACATAATAATATCATCTTATTTCCATGACACTTTTTAGCTCTAACCACCATTTGAAGCACACCATTAGTACTGTTCATAATTAGGCTTGTGAACCTACAAAAAACATGTCAAAAAAAAAGTATGTACACAATATAGTCACATAAACATGAAAATAAATCATATTAACAGATCCTTCATCACCTTAAAAATATCATCATGTTATTTATAATTTAAAAATTAGGGAAAAGGAACTCAAACACTTCTCTACAAATAGCCCACTCAAAACTATCAGAACACTCCAAAACCTATACATGAACAACTTGATATCCAACACATGAAATTACACTTTCCATGACCATTTATATATTAAAAATATCCTTTTATATCTATATACCACTTTAAAATACAAAAATCACAATTTATAATGTCAAATATTAGTCTTGCAGACCAATCTTTTGATCTTACTATACACAATCAACCCAGAACCAAACAAGCCATTTTGGTTTGAACATTTCAGCCACTTTAAATAACTATAAAACCTTATACAAAGAATGTATAAAAAATAAAATTACCAAAAAACAAAAAAATGTGCATTATATACTTAAAATTAGGGTAAAAATACTCCACCTCATTACTACAACTTGCTTACCCAAAACTACCAATTTCCCTTAAATCACAATCATGGTGACAATGACCTTAAACACCTATATAAAAACTTTAAAAGAATTAAAATTTATGTATATGATATTATGATAATATTAAAAAATTATTATATATAAATATAACATTTTCAAATAGCAAATAGTTGTCTTGTTGACCAATCTCATGACCTTACATCTCATTATCTCGTCTGCACTAGATAGATCAACTTGTGAGCAAATTTTTCACCATAACTACTAAACTAAAAAACTTATACCAAAACCTAACATGTATTAAAAATTCTAAGAAACATATCCATGAACTTGGTTTCATCACTATTCCATGATAACACATCCCTAATCAACTTCTCACTATTGTGTGGATTTCTCATTATCTCTACCATTAGGCATATTAGTGACTGGCTAACTTGGATGAATGGTTTAAAATAATTGAGGGATATAAAATATATATAAACTAACATGGAAATTAAATAAAAGTACCAAGATTAAACCTTCATCAATTTTCAAATTTTGACTTGGTCAACTCTGATTGTGATAACAAATTTATGAGAAATGTGCACTTTCTTGTAAGATCAACTCACACACTTGACAAATATATCACCCTTGGGGGAGATTTATAAATATTAATTAAACATAAAAAACTTATTTATCATACCAATCCATTTTAGGTAGTTTTGAACAATATCTTTCACATCGGGTCATTATTAGGGTTTTAAAGAGGTTTAACATAGGTTTTAGTGTTAACGATTATTCATAAAGGATTACCCCTTAAATCCAAAACCAATTCATATAATTATTATTATCTATTACCATTCCCCATCTCTTATTAATATCTCAGGTTCCCATGTATAGATTACACATTCCAATGCACACCTGAAATTCTTTTTTAGGTTTGCATGCCTTCAATTTGTGTACTCGAGAGACCTCAAAACCACTTTTCATGCCTTTTATTGTAAAACACAACTATAAAATTTGTGAAAATGAATTAAAAAACATATGATACCTCTGATAACACTCACATATCCATAATTTCCTTCAAAACATAACCTCATACCCCATTAAGCCATATTGTTTCTCTTTGCTCTCTTAGCCCTTGACCTAAAAACCACATTGGACCTTAAAAATGACCTTCATGATTATTTACGTGAATTATACACTTCACTCACAAAATTAATAAACCTCTATCATTATTATATATTTCCATACATACTTCTTATTCCTTTACAATAGATCATGATGCCTCATTAGGTTAATCAGGGTCTAAAAGTAGTCTAATTACAGACTTGATCTGTAGGTCTCACCCCTATAGGTTTATACTTAAGACTCATATTAGTGATTAAAATAATCATATACATGATAAATAAACCTCATAAAACATCTTATTCATATTTTCATTTATCTCACTAAGCCATCATACTCATACCTTATCACAAGGTCTCTTCATGCTATGACTAGTGTCATGACTAGACTACTTAATCACTTGAAACTTGAAAAATAACTTGAAACACTTTTAAAATTATATATAATCCACTTTAATAACTAAAAAACTCCAAAAAATCTTTCACAAGATTGTGATTACTTACATCACCAAAATTCACTATGTACACCTTCTCAGAGGGTCTAGACTAGGCTTCTCAAGACACTTTGTACTCAAGAACTAGTACTCAAACATGATTACCTCAATTCTCATTTTACCTAAACCTTGAAATCAATCAAAATAATAATCATTAGGTTTCCTTAAAATTATCTCTCAATAGAAGAGATAATAGGTTACTTTCAAATTCTCTCTTATCTGTTCCTTGTCACATCAAGCACACAAGCTCATACCTCAAAGACCACTCACTATACATCTTCACCAGATGCACCTTGTAATTAATGACATAAATGTTGACATAAATCAGCCTTAAAATTAATGACAACAATTCTAAAAAAACTCCATCTTTATCATTGATGGCAAAACATTCTTCAAACTGATCACTCTTATCTGGTCCATCTCCTTTTTTGAACTTTCTCCCCCTTTGACATTAATGACAAAGGGTCATACATACTGTAAATTATGGAACCATTCATTCTCCCTCTTTATAAATTATTCTCATAAAATGAAGAATAACTTAGAGATACCAATCTCCCCCTTTGACTTCATAAATTGAGCTCATAATGGATCAATGAAATTCTCAAACACAAGTCATGCTTAGTTACCAATTGTTAAAAATGTAAAACAACTTGAATAGATCCTCATAAAACCAAAAAACCATCAAGAATATACTAATTTAATATTTTCTCCATGAATCCTAATGGATCCATCCCTTTCCATAGGGAAAAAAATAATGCAAGCTTAGGAGATTCCCAAATTTCCATGCTCTCACAAGACTAAATATCCTTTAGTATCTTTTTAGGCTTGATTGGCACTATAGGATTGAATTTTTCATCAACCATTTGATCATAAATATGAGATGAAAATAAACATTCCTGACTTGATTTCTTATCTACAATATGTTCTATTGTATTGAATAGTCCATTTCAGATTTTAGACTGATCATGACAAGCCATTACTTTCTTTGGTTTTCACACATTCATTTTCTTTCTCTCTTGCACTCTAGGGGATTTAAACCTCTTATTTTGATTTGATGACCTTATAAAAATATTAGGTAATAATATTTCAATGTGTCCCACTTTATGAAAATTATATCAAACAACTTCATACATAATTATTGATTGATGATTCCTTTCATAATCCCATGCATACTAATTTTTAGAGGGTCTTATACACTCTCTTGATCTATGACCAAATTTATTAAATGTATAATAATAACCATTTAATGAATTAGAATACCTCATAGAATTAGGTTGTATGATACGTATTTTCATGTTGACCTTTTTGACTTCATTACCATTGTCTTTGACTTAAGCTGCCTTCTTTTGGTTTTTTTGAAACCAAGGCCTATCTTATCACTTGTAGACTTCTAACTACTCACTATTCTATCTATAGAATCAATACACTTTTCAAAATTCATAAATGTCTTCTAATTTATAGACTCTTGATCCAACTAAAATTTCAAAGATTTCACTTCAATTTCATACTTGGTGCATTCTTCTTCTTTGGATTTTAAGCTAGCAGTGACTATCTCCATTTGTGCTTCAATCTAATTGGTGATCTCATCATAATCCTTAGATGTGCTACTCAATATCTTCTCAAACAAAACAATCTTCTCTTCATAGTCCTTAACCAATGATCTTAGTTTGTGATTCTTCCTTCTTTGGAACTTCAACTCTTCTAGAGAACTCACCAATTCTACCTCAAGGTTCACTTTAGCTTCTTTTTCATTTGATTCTTCATCAACCATGAGTACTTTCTCATTTTAACAACCCTCATTATTTTTTTCTATGGACATGAATAATATTTCATTATTGTCATGTTTATGTTCATTACTATCATCATCACTATCAGATGTACTTGTGTCACTTATATTAGATGAGTTATCTTCTTTGGTATAGAAGGTTCTCTTGTTATTTATTGACCCTTTCCTACCTTCATACTTCCTAAACTCCTTATTTTTTTCAATCTTATATACCTTCTTATCATCTCCATAATTTTCGTCATGTTCTTCACCATGCTCAATCTTATCCTTATTAGGATACTTAGATGCAAAGTGACCAATATTACATATTTGAAACATTTGAAAGGTACCTTACCCTTATAGTTATCAAATCCATACCTCAATTTCTTAGCAAACATGTCTATTAGTTTATCATCATCAACATTTGAATAGACTTCATCCTTGACCTTCTTGTATTTTGACTTCTTCTCAGCTTTGAATGTTGTTTCCTTCTTAGGAGGTCTTCCTTCATTTGTTCTCATCTCATAGGTAGTCAAGATGATATGAAATGCATCGATTTATAACTTGTATAAATCTTGAATCTCTTATACTATATAAACCTTAGAATAAAACTTAGGATTTAGTGATCTCAATACCTTTTGAATAATTATAGACTCTTTCATTTCTTCTCCCAATCCTCTAATGGCATTGACAACTTCATTAATATCCAATAAGTAAGATGCAATGGTTTAATCTTCATTCATATTGAGACTCTCAAACTATCTCTATTGGGTCTACAAATTTACCATATTCACCTTGGTGTCTCCTTCATACATAGTCTTAATTGTTTCCAATATCACCTTGGTTGACTCACAATGCATCACCTTCACAAACTCTTCTTTTGATAGGCCACATAGAATGGTATTCATTGCCTTGGAATTACTCTCACTTTCCTTGTTGCCTATTGCATTAGTTGGTGGTATAGGAGGTGGAGTGTATCCATCCAAAATTTAATACCATATATCATGGCCCATTTACATTAGATATGTCCTCATTCTGATTCTTTAAAAATAATAATTAGTCCCATTAAATAATGAAGCCTTACTTATAAATAAACCACCTTGAGCTTCTTGACTAGCCATCCTTTCTTTTAGGATATTCTTTAGGCTATTAGGCCTACTTAAAAGGACTTTCTATGATACCAAAAATTTAAGAATAAAAATGACTGAGAGAGGGGTGAATTAGTCTTCAAAACATTTCTTTGAATTTACTTAAACAATAATGAATAATTCACCTAAACGTATGGATAGAGAAACCATAAACACTTATCCACATAAACATGAAACATATAAACATATCATTTATGTGGAAAACCCTTAAGGGGAAGAAAATGCACAAATATCTGTAAATGGACTGTAGTCATATAAAACAAAAATCAAGTTCAGTGAAGCACCAACTTCACATGGAACACCAACCCCAACTAACTAAGCACCAACTCAGCTAGGCTTTAGAAATCACCCACTTGAAAGGAGAAAATAACCCCATAGATGACTCATCACCAACTCATCCACCAAAAAATATTGATCACCTTTAAAAAATATTGTTGCTAATACAATAGATGATGATCACATTATTTATCTCTTCTCACTCTTTTATCCCTCTCAAACTGCCTTCTGAGCTCCTTCCCTCAACTAGCCCTCTTCTTGACTTCATTAGGTTATATGACATTAATTTTCATAAAAAAAACCTCTATCAAATATTCATCATAAATTCTCTACAATACCTATTTTTTCTCAATAATGTGCTATATAATTCACTTTCATTCTACTCACATAAATAGGCCCAAAACTACCTTGTATATATACAAGTATCTTGATCATATACATCTTGGTTAGACATATAAATTTTAAAACTTTAATAACCCTTTAAATATTTCTTATAACACATGTCATACATGAATCAACCATTACAATAGGTCATCCTCATCTTAAAATATCAAAACCTCTTTTAGGCCTTCATTAGCACACATTACCCTTTGATCTCCTTGGAATAATTTAAAACTCCACACATAAAAGAAAAATTTAATATACCACTCAAATATATCCATACTAATATCATATTAATTAGATCACACTTTTTATCTCTAACCACCACTTGAAGCACACCATCAATACTATTCGCAATTAAGCCTATGAACCTAAAGATAGTCTGTCAAACAAAACTAAAGTATGTACACAATATAATCACATAACAATGATAATAAATCATATGAAAAATACCTTAATAAAATTAAAAATATAACTATGTTCTTTAATACTTCACAACTTAGGGCAAAAGGACTCAAACACTTCTCTGTAAATATCCCACTTAAAACTGTCAAAACACTCCAAAACCCAGTCATGAACAACTTGATCTCCAACACATGAAAGTATAATTTTAATAAAAAATTATGTATTACAAATATACTTTTATATCTATATACCACTCTAAAATATAAAATTCATAAGGTCTAGTGTAAAATATTAATCTTGTAGACCAATCTTTTGATCTTACTATACACAATCAACCCAAAACCAGATAAGCCATTTTGGTTTGAACATTTCAACCACTTTCACTAAATATAAAACATTATAAAAATAATTTATAGGACATAAAATTACCAAAAAAAAAAAAAACCATGTTCGTTATGTTGTCCCTAAAAAATGTCATTCATTTTTGGGATGGCCTATGGACTATTTTGGCCTTGCATAGACCAAAATTGTCTCTTCCCTTTTCAAAATTTGTCCTGAGCATTCAAATTCCTCATTTTTCAAGCTTTTCTAGAAATCTACAGACTCTGCAAGCTTGAATATATGGACTCTACAAGCTTAGTTCTACAGGATTCACAAGTTGATTTCTATGGACTCTGTAGGAAAGAAGCAAGCTCTCAACACTTAGGCAATTTCAAGGCTAGTTTAATGACAAGGTTTAACCAAAATGTCCATCGCAAGCTTGTAAGCAAGGATTAAACCATTGAACCTTGAACCATTTTGGTTTAATCGGTTTAATAGGTTCAAAGGTTCAACGTCATCAGCAAGAGTTAAGCGCATTTGTCAAGGTTCAAAGTTTAACCACTTCAAGGTTTAACAGCTTCAAAACACTTATCAAAGAGAAGAAGGCTTGAACCATTGAACCACTTTGGTTCAAAGTTTCAACGGGTTCAATGGTTTAATAGGTTCAATGACCAAATGGTTTAATGTATTTGGTTTAAAAATATCAAAAGGACTTATCCAAATAAAAAGAATGAACTGATTGAACCATTAAACCTTGAACTAAAAGGTTCAACGAGTTCATATGTTCAAAGGTTCAACCAGTGCGATGAAGATCAAAGAGCTTAGAAAGAACAAGGAAGTGATGGACAAAGGATGAACTAATGAACTGATTGAACCTTGAACCAAAAGAGTTTAAAGTTCAATGGTTCATGGGTTCAAAGGTTCAAAGGTGGCCTCAGTCAAAGAAAGAATCAACAAATAGGTGGTTCAACAGATGGTTCAACCAAGGAGCGCACAAAAGAAAAAGATGAGTGGAAGCTGCCAAGTGTCATCTACCAAGAAACATTATGATTTACTTCTCAAAGTAGTGGAATATGTCATGTGTCATCTGTAAAGCTCAATAGAGGCTACCAAGTGTCAATGGTCATTATATCTTCCTTTGGTTTCATTATCGAGTAAAGATTGTGGTAGGCCTCGAGCAAGTTGCTAAAAGAATAAGCAGAGTGCTCCAAGTGTCATCCTTTATGTGATTGCTAAAATTGAGTAGAATTTGCCACATGTCCTTGGTAAGACTTAGTGGAGGCCACCAAGTGTCGACATCTATAGTGATTGAGTAAGGATTGTGGTGGACCCTAGGTAAGTCATAGGAACAAATGGAACATGCCAAGTGTCATCATCAACGTGAATCCAAATGAGTCCTAAATGTTTCTGTAGCGTTTCTAGAGCTTAGTTGAAGCTGTCACATGTCATCTCCCATAAGACCCTCAAAGGTTTCTAAAAGCTCCTATAAGTTAGGTAGATGCTACCAAGTGTCCTCACCTGTTCTGTCGGAAGATGCCACGTGCCACTTGTTAAAAGTAGTGGAATGTGCCATGGCTCAAAAAAGGAACACTCTCAATACAAAGATGCAGAGCCAAGGAAAGATTTCCTTTAGACAAATTATCCAAAGGAATTCCTTCAGACATTTTTTTCGAAGGAAATAATGGAACAATAGCCCATCGAAGAATGAAAGCCCGGAGGCCACCCGAAGGATCCCAAAGGATAGATACCCTTGTGGGAGGCTCTCATCAAAGGAAAATAGGCCTTTCTCAAGACCCTAAAAGGATTCTTCCCCTTCGGGAAGGACAAAACAAGAATGCCAAAGGAATTGCTGAGGAGATTGATGGGCCTACAGATGTCAAATTCGTGGCAATGAAATAGCGGTTGATCCTTGCAGACTTAAAGGTAGACCCAAATGCATTTAAAGGCATAAAGACCAAAGGCAAAAGGGAAGAACCACTAATGATAGAGATGAAAGAGCTAGCAAAGGGGAAAAAGACAACCTGAGGGCCCAAATCACATCAGGAAGAGACAAAGAGGGAAATATCTGTAGTAGTTATTTCAGTAGCTAGAACAGTGTGCAAAGATAGATATTTGGGCCTGTAAACATTGAAAGCATAGCCTATTTTTCTCCCTTGGAGTAAAGGCAAAATGGATAGCTACATGGATAGCCGGTGATAAAATAAGTGACTCAGGCTCAGGAAAAGACATTCAAGATGAATCAATATGCCACAGCTAAGGCAATTGCCCTGTTCCAGCATGGCCCTCCTTGACAGAACTAAAAATGCATTCAAGGAATTAATGCACAGCATGGGATGCTCCATGGGACAAAGCACCAAGCCTTCCTTGGCCTCTATATATTGTAATCTATTGGTTTTTTTTAAGGGAGATCTTTTGATTACCAAAATCAAAACTCTGCCCAAATTGAAAGGTATCACTGAGACTTTGAGCTCAAATTGTTTATCATATTTCTTTGTTTGAATCAGAAAGCAAGTTACTTTTAGAATTTGTGCTGTTATAACTTGTATCATTCTAAGAGATTGTTCTTGTGTCTATTTCATAAATGTATTCTTTTTTATGCAATTTAACAAGCAGAGCTAGTGGAAGTGATAAGGAAGGTGTCATGAAACTAGTTACTTTCAGACTTTATGCTGACATAATTGTTTTCAATGTGTGTTTTTAGTTTATTTCTATGTAAAGGACCTTGGGACGAATTTTTTCCCCCATTGTTCTTCATGTTTCACTCTTGGGAATTCAAGGTGGAGACTTTGTGCTACATCTTAGATTACTAGTTACTATGTACTCTGTTACCAGTTACTTATCCTACGTGAAAGAACTCCTGCTATTTCCTACAAGAACACTTCTGAAAGAAGAGAAGTGCCTTCAATGTTTTCATTAGGATTTTCTTCTCTATTTTTTAACATCATCTCTAAAAAGAAAGAGATGGATGGCTTATCCTACCCATGAGTGTTATTTTTTACATATATATATATATATATATATATATATATATATATATATATATATATATATATATATATATATAGCCCCCTCATATTTATAGGGAACCTCCCCTTGATGAGAGGAGAGATTTATCCCTTGGTGATGTAGTAAACCTACACATCTGGCCGACCAATCTCCCTATGCTATGGTTGAAGAGACCTATTTTGCTCACCAGTTAGCTACTCGACAAAATATTCACCCAACAATTTTTGGTGACTCTGCTGGGGAAGAGCACATAGTTTGAAGTCTCAAGCTTCAAGCTAAAGCAGATCTTGATCTTTTCCATTTTTTTCTACAATCTGGCAACTCCACATTATACCAAAAGCCAAAAATATCAAGGTGTTGTTGACCCTACTTTTGAGTTGGTGTAGCAGAGTAATTTTGATTTATTTCCTCCATAACCTCACCTTCAACAAACTAGGAGTCTTCCTCCTACTCCTACCAGGTCACCCATACAAGGTAGAGCTTTGCCTATCCATACTCCACCTATATTTGTGATCTCACTTTTGCATAATCAAATCATGGCTCAAGGCCTCTGAGGTAACTCTTTTGGTCTGCTAAATTTGACCCCACCTCTACATGAGCTTCCACATAGTTCAAAGAAGAATTTCCCCAAGTTTTTTGGTGATGGTAAAGTTCACCCTGATGAATATATTGCTACCTTTATCATAGCCTATGGTGTAATAGGTTTGGATTATGAAGACATAATAGTTAGGCTATTCGTAGAGACACTACAAGGTGATGCTGCAGACTAGTTCTACCATCTACAAGCTCGATCAGTGACTGATTGGGACACTCTTAAAGATAAATTTGAAGCCAAGTTCAAGCCTATAGAAGATGCACATGCCTTGTTATCCCAACTCACACATATGAATAAGGATCCCCATGAACCTATGAGGGACTTCATTGCTAGGTTCGACAAGCTAAGGCACATGATTCCCATAATTGCCCAGCTAACACCTAAAAATATCAAGTGTTTCTTTATCAACTCACAACTACCTGAAGTGAGTTTCTTGCTAAGATGGGCTAGACACATAGACCTTGCTACTACTCAAGACTTGGCTACTGAGGTAGAAGATGACCTTATCTTGGTAGGAAAGATAAAAGAGAGACCCTAATAAAGATAAATCCTCTTCATCTTATGAATACTCACCTTTAGTCACCACTGACCACTGGTAAAAAAGCTAGCAAATGAAGTGCTAGCTCTTAGAAAGAAAATGACACAAGGGATGTCATCTGCTCCTGCATATAGAGACATGCCAAGGAGGACATTTCAGAATCAAGCATACTAAGGCCATGCTGCTAGAAATCAAGGATAACTAAATCACCTTCTTCCTCCACAAAGGAACCTCACCCTTGAAGCACCTCCAACCAACTCAACATTTGGATATCTTGAAGATAAATTAGATTTCTCATTCCAACCTGAGTTGAATCCTTAAGATGATGCTAATCTCTTCACTGAGGAAGAAGAAGAATTAGCTGGTGACTCCCATATTGGTTTCCTGAACTACTAGAATGAACCTAGAAGTGAAGGTAATGTAGCTGAGGGGTCATTTGCTATATTCACCTAGTCTAAGAATCAATAAAATAAAAAAGATAATAAAGAGAAGAAAAAGGGGCAACCTCAACCAACAATTTCAATTGCTAAGCATGGAACCACTCTAGCTTTCTAGCCAAAGGACCTGGTAGTTACTAGAAAGGTAAATACCCCAAACATTTTTGCACCTTCAAATTCAAATTCATAGTCCAGTTTTCCCCCTCCCAAAACTCAAAAGGATGAACTCCCATCCTCTATGCCTATTTCATTTCCGACATTTGATATCATTAACCATATAAAGAAAACCAAAATTCAAATGTCTGAATTTGAATTTCTACAGTCCCACCCTGAGAAATTAGGTAAATTTATTCAATGTGTGAAGAACCAAAACACCCTTGTAGGATAAGAAATTCCCAAGGTGACACATGATCCCCCCAAGAATACACCCACTAGGAACAATCTTGTCATTACCCCTCCTACTCCTCCTGGTAGGACTGAACCTTTTTATGTCTCATTGCTGATAAACGATCATTAACTGAATAACTGCATCATTGATTTTGGAGATTCAAATAATGTCATGCCTACCAAAGTGGCTAAATCCCTTGGCCTCATGCTGACCAAGATGTTTGGTAGATGTTTCTCCATGGATAACAAACAAGTACCACTATTGGGGCAAATCAAAGACACCTAATTTGCATTTGCAGCCTTTCTAGACAAAAAAATCAAAATGACTGTTTTGGTAGCTGACGTCCCAGCATCATATGGCATCCTTCTTGGGTAGAATTTCTATAGAGATATTGGTGGTGAATTGAGCATGGATTTATTAGAGGTGAGGATTCTAGTCAAAGGTGCTATGAAGAGGCTGCTCCCTGAGAAGGAAGTGAAATACGTGGTTACCTAGACCTCAACACTTGAAGCTCAAATTATATTTGAGTCTTCAGGAATGGGTAACTACTTCCTATCCATGGATGAAGTTCATGGGCATCTAATGAAGCTCCTATAGGTGAAAACCTAGAAATGTATTCAGATAGAACAACATGAGAATTGGTGGAATGCAATACTGAAGTAGAAGGATCTCCACCTCCGAATGAAGAAGATTTCAAATAAAAAATAGTGTCTAATGAGGTATGGATTTTGGAGTTTGATGGTAGCTGCTCCTCTACCAATTTAGGAGCTAGGGTTGTGCTGATATCTCCTCAAGGAGATATTTTTCCTTCATCCTACAAGCTACAGTTCAACAACACTAATAACACAGCTAAGTATGAATCTTTGTTGCTTGGATTGAAAGTTGCTAGGGACAAAGGCATCAAACTCCTTCATGCTAAAGGAGATTCTAAATTGGTGGTTTATTAGGTGAGGAACCTATATCAAACCAAGAATGAGAGATTGCACCACTATTGTAATCTAGTCTGGGACCAAATTGAAAACTTTGATGCTTTCAGCATCTCTACAATTCCCAGAGTATTCAATGACCAAGCTGATGCACTGGCTATTTTAGCTAATCTCTTGGTCCCCCACCCAAACTTCAAAGGAGATAGGTACACTATTGAGCTGGTCTTTCAGCCAAGTGTGCCTGATAATGCTAGTCATTGGTAGGTGTTTAACCATGATAGTCAAATCATTACCTTCTTGGAGCAAAGGGATAGCTTTGAATGGCTACATTTTGAAGGTAGTGAACCTCAAAATCTTGAATCGACCCCTCAATCAAGTTCAAGCATGGATGAAGAGTTTCTTAAAATTAAAAGGAATAAGATTCCCAAAGGCCTAGTTTCCCTTGAGAAACTATTTGACAAACATGACAGGTTCATCAAACAGTAGCAAATGGATTCAAGCTCCTCTCAAGATTTTGATCAAGTAAATATGGGAACCAAGGAAGATCCCAAGATGGTGAACATTAGGAAATGTTGTACTCCTAAGGAGAGGTCCAAGTTCACCACTTTGTTCAATCAATACATGGACGTCTTAGCTTACTCCTATGATGACCTGAAGTCACTCTGGCCTGATGAAATTTGACATGAAATTCCTCTCAAGGCTGATTCGGCACCTTACAGGTAAAATTATAGGCAGTACAATCCAAAAATATTAGGTACCATTTTATCTAAGATGCTAAATGCTAGGATAATCTTCCTAATCCATCATTCCACATGGATTGCCAATATAGTGCCTGTATGGAAGAAGAATGACAAAATTCAGCTCTGTGTGGATTTTAGGAATTTAAATCAGTCATCCTTGAAGGATAACTAACCTCTACCTATCATGGACCAAGTACTTCAGATAGTGACGGGTTCAGAGATGTTATCAATGCTAGATAGATTCTCAGGATATAATCAAGTTGAAGTTGGTGAGGCAGACCAGCATAAGACTGCTTTCACCACACCTTGGGGCACATTTGTATATAAAAGGATGCCTTTTGGCTTGATTAATGCTGGTGCCACCTTCCAAAGAGCAATGGACCTTGCCTTCAAGGATGAGATGGGTAAGTTCATCATAGTTTATCTTGATGAATTGATCATATTTTCTAAGCATCACCCATATCATGTGCACCATTTGCAACAAGTGTTAAAACACTACCACCAAAATGGCATATTTTTAAACCCTAAGAAGTCAGTCTTTGGAGTAACAGAGGGGAAACTTCTCAGACACATTATGTCCAAAGGAGGCATAAAGATTGACTCAGACAGAGTCAAGTCTATCCAAGAGCTTACCCTGCCCACAAGTAAGACTATTGTTCACTCTTTCTTTGGGAAGGTGAATTTCTTATGGAGGTTCATCCCCAAGTTTACTGAGAAGACTAGACACATTATAAACATGATGAAGGGAAAGGTCACCTTCAGCTAAACTAAAGAAGGCAAGTCAACATTTGACGATATCAAGACTACCATTGCCCTTGCCCCAATTCTGGTTTGTCCAAATTATAACAAAGAGTTCACCATATATAGTTATGCTTTAGAACATATGCTTTCATCAATTCTGGTTCAACAGAATAAAGAAGGTATGGAATCTCTCATTTCCTTCATGAGTTGTCCTCTCAAAGCTCATGAGCTAAAGTACTCAAACATGGAGAAGCATGCTTATGTAGTGGTGAAGGAAGTAAAGCATTTTCACTTCTACATCTTGAATTCACACACTACTGCCTTGGTTCCTGACACCATGGTCAAATCCATATTGACTCAATAGGAGTTTGGGATGAAAAGAGGCAATTTGTTTGCAAAGATCTAGGAGTTTGATATGGTTATCAAGCCAACAAAGCTGGTGCATGGAAATAGGCTATGCTAATTAATTGTTGATAACAAGCCAGAAGGAATGGAGCCTGAAGAATCAGAGGTGGAAGACACACCAACAATCTTCTTTATCTCCACCACAGATGAGTGGTATTCAGGTATTGCTCATTTCCTTACTTATGGTGAGTGTCCTACTCACCTATCTTATAAAGAAATGAGAACCATCAAGCTGAAAGTTGCAAATTTTGTCCTCAAGGACAATGGCCTATATAAGAGGAGCCTTGATGGAGTGTTCCTTCACTGTGCAGACAAGGAGCAACAAAGCCAAATTTTAAAATCCTTCCATAATCTAGCCTGTGAAGGACATTTTTCTACTCCTGTAACTGCCCATAAGATCTTGTGAGCTAGGTACTACTGGCCAACTATCTTTCAAGATGCATACAAGTGGGTCAGGGAATGTGAACTATGCCAGCAGTTTATCTAAAGACCCATGTTAGTTGCCCTGCCTCTCAAGCCACTAGTCATAGAGGAGCCATTCTAGCAATGGGCAATTGATTTTATTGGAGTTTTAAACCCATCTTCAAGTGCTAGACATGATTATGTCCTCACAGCAACAAATCACTTCACCAAGTGGGTGGAAGCTGTTCCAACCAAACATGCCACTTCAAAAGTAGTGTGCAATTTCCTCAAAGAGAACATCATTTTCAGGTTTGGGGTCCCAACCAAGATTGTCACTAATAATGCATCTTGTTTTACTTCCCAAGAGATTACTCAATTTTGTTTCTACTATGGGATTGTTAGGAATCTAGAACATAAAGCTCTGATACCACTTTGTCAGGAATCTAAAACATAAAGCTCTGATACCAATTTGTCAGGATTAGGAGCACAATTGATTACCTTTGTATAAGTAATTAAACATGGAATTTAACTAGAATGATAAGTAACTAGAAATTAGAAACAACACAAAATATGAGAGATAATACCCAATTGTATTAATACTCTTCCAGAAGAAATTACAATGAAGATGCCACAATCTTCCCACACCTCTAGGGCATACAATAATCTCCCTCAAGAGTTCTCTCTCTCAACTACGGTCACAACAAACAACTCAAACACAAATTTTTTGTTCACCTCCACCAGTCAGTAACAATACTACCAATCCACCAAGTACTCAACATACTCCAAGTCTGAGTACACCACGTACTCCAAGTAGATCTCACCTGATCTTGCTACCTGTTGTGTTGCTGATCTCCTTGATCTTGCACACCTGCAAACCTAGATCTCACACACACACACACACCTATAGATCAACCGACCTTACTTACCATGTAGATCTCCCCTGATCTTGCTATATTGTAGATCAACCTAGCCTTGCACACCTATCGAACTAGATCTTACACACCAGCACCCCTATGGATCTTCCACCAGATCTTGCTCTCCCACAAATCTACCTGATCATACACACTTAGCACTATGGCACTATGAGGAGATAACCTTGCTCTCTCTATCTATCACACTTTACAATACAGCCCTATGAGTCTATTATATAGATCTCATGCAAACAATAATTAGACTTCTTATTACAATAATTAGAAACGTAGTAACCTTGCTCTCTCTATCTATCACACTTTACAATACAGCCCCATGAGTCTATTATATAGATCTCATGCAAAAAATAATTAGACTTCTTATTACAATAATTAGAAACGTAGCTCTAAGACTAAAATTAGTCTTTACATGCAAACAATCGGTTCGTTAAATAAATTGTTTGTGTAACTAACAGTTTTGGAACCACATAGGCAATTGACGTCGATTGTTGTCTATCTAGAGATGACCGATGTCAGTTGATATATGACTGATGTCGGTAGCTTCCTGTCCACTCCTGACCGACGTCAGTTGTCCTGACTGACATCAGTTATTGTGACACTCAGCACCTCCTCTATGTTTACATCCTGGTGAAGCTTTTAGCTCCACAACCTAACAGGGATTACACTTTCCCACTCTTTTGATTACTTTCCACAAAGGAATGGATAGGCTGAATCAAGCAATAAGAACCTGGTGACTATCATCAAGAAGCTGGTGGATGACAACCAAAGGACATGGCATAAAGCATTGATTGATGCTCTATGGGTAGACAGAATTACACCAAAGAGAGTAATTGGTATGTCTCCTTTCCAACTTCTTTATGGTATCAATTTTGAGATACCAATCACCTTGGAATTGCCAGCATTGAAATTGGCTAAGGCAATTGAAGATCAAACATATGAAAGCCTGATTGAGCTGGACAAGCAGAGAACTGTAGTGGCAGACCAAATTACTACCCATCAAGGTCTGGTGAAGAAGCTCTTCAATCAAAAAGCAAAGAATCGTGATTTCCAGATTGGAGATCAAGTCCTCTTATGGAGGATAAGAGGAGAGAACCAAAGGGAATGCATGGAAAGTTTGATTCCATGTGGAGGGGCCCTTTTAATATTCATCAACTCAATGGTGAAAACAATTTCATATTGAGGTATCAAGATGGCACACCCTTTTCTCTGCCTCATAATGGGTAGCATCTGAAGCACTTCAACTCTTGAAGCATCAGATGGGTTCACCTGTACATATGTATATTTTTATAGTCTTTTGATTCTATTTTATGATTTTTATTTTCATTTTTTGGAGCCTTTCTTTTTGGGTATCATGACTCCATATCCCAATGGCATACTTCAAAGGCACTGGAGATTCTAGTTTCTACTCCCCTTAGTTGTTTCAAGTTTTCAACTGAAGGAAGTTCCCCAACTGGAGCCAGATGTTGTCCCCAAAAAATGTCATTCATTTTTGGGATGGCCTATGGACTATTTTGGCCCTACACAGACCAAAATTGTCTCTTCCCTTTTCAAAATTTGTCCTGAGCATTCAAATTCCTCATTTTTCAAGCTTTTCTACAAATCTATAGACTCTGCAAGCTTGAATCTATGGACTCTGTAGGCTAAGTTCTATAGGATTCACAAGTTGATTTCTATGGACTCTGTAGGAAAGAAGCAAGCTCTCAACACTTAGGCAATTTCAAGGCTGGTTTAATGACAAGGTTCAACCAAAATGTCCATCGGCAAGCTTGTAAGCAAGGATTGAACCATTGAACCTTGAACCATTTTGGTTTAATGGGTTTAATATGTTCAAAGGTTCAACATCATTATCAAGAGTTAAGCACATTTGTCAAGGTTCAAAGTTTAACCACTTCAAGGTTTAACAACTTCAAAACACTTATCAAAGAGAAGAAGGCTTGAACCATTGAACCACTTTGGCTCAAAGGTTCAACGGGTCTAATGGTTTAATAGGTTTAATGACCAAATGGTTCAATGCATTTGGTTCAAAAAGATCAAAAGGACTTATCCAAATAAAAATAATGAACTGATTGAACCATTAAACCTTGAACTAAAAGGTTCAATGAGTTCATATGTTCAAAGGTTCAACCAGTGCGATGAAGATCAAAGAGCTTAAAAAGAAAAAGGAAGTGACGAAAAAAGGATGAACCAATGAACTGATTGAACCTTGAACCAAAAGAGTTTAAAGTTTAATGGTTCATGGGTTAAAAGGTTCAAAAGTGGCCTCAGTCAAGGAAAGAAGCAGCAAATAGGTGGTTCAATGGATGGTTCAACTAAGGAGCATGTGAAAGAAAAAGATGAGTGGAAGCTACCAAGTGTCATCTACTGAGACACATTATGATTTGCTTCTCAAAGTAGCAAAACATGTCACGTGTCATCTATAAAGCTTAGTGGAGGCTACTAAGTGTCAACGGTCACTGTATCTTCCTTTGGTTTCATTATCAAGTAAATATTATGGCAGGCCCCAGGCAAGTTGCTAAAAGAATAAACAGAGCGCTCTAAGTGTCATCCTCCATGTAATTGCTAAAATTGAGCAAAAGTTGCCACATGTCCGTGGTAAGACTCAATGGAGGCTGCCAAGTGTCAACATCTACAATGATTGAGTAAGGACTGTGGTGGACCCCAGGTAAGTCATAGAAACAAATGGAACACGCTAAGTGTCATCATTTGTGTGAATCAAAATGAGTCCCAAATGTTTCTATAGTATTTATAAAACTCAGCAGAAGCCACCACATGTCATCTCCCATAGGACCCTCAAAGGTTTCTAAAATCTCCTATAAGTTAGGCAGATGCTGCCAAGTGTCCTTGCCTGTTCCATCAAAAGATGCCATGTGTCACTTGTTAAAAGTAGAAGAATGTGCCACAGCTCAAAAATGAAACACTCCTAATACAAAGACGCAAAGCCAAGGAAATATTTCCTTTAGACAAATTGTCTGAATGAATTCCTTTAGACATTTGGTCCAAAGGAAATAATGGAACAATAACCTGCCAAAGAATGAAAGCCTGGAGGCCACCCGAAGGATCCCAAAAGATAGATACCCTTACGGGAGGCTCTCACTGAAGGAAAATAGGGCTTTCCCAAGACCCTGAAAGGATTCTTCCCCTTTGGGAAGGACAAAATGAGAATGCTGAAGGAATTGCCGAGGAGATTGACGGGCCCGTAGACATCAAATTCATGGTAATGAAATAGCCATTTATCCTTGTAGACTTAAAGGCAGACCTGAATGCATTCAAATGCCTAAAGACCAAATCCAAAAGGGAAGACCCACTGATGATAGAGCCAAAAGAGCCAACAAAGGGGAAAAAGATAGCCTAAGGGCCCAAATCATAGTAGGAGAGACAAAGAGGGAAATATCTATAGTAGTTATTTTAGTAGCTAGAACAGTGTGCAAAGATAGATATTTGGTCCTGCAAACATTGAAAGCATAGCATGTTTGTCTCCCTTGGAGTAAAGGCAAAATGGATAGATATGCGGGATAACAAGTGATAAAATAAGTGACTTAGGCTTAGGAGAAGACATTCAAGATGAATCAACATGCCACAGTTAAGGTAGCTGCCCTATTCCAGTATGGCCCTCCCTGACAGAACCAAAAATGCATTTAAGGCATTAATGCATAGCATGGGTCTCTTCATGGGACAAAGTGCCAAGCCTTCCTTGGCCTCTATATATTTTAATCTCTTGGTTTGTTTTAAGGGAGATCTTTTAGTTACCAAAAGCAAAACTCTACCCAAATTGAAAGGCGTCACTAAGACTTTGAGCTCAGATTGTTTATCATATTTCTTTGTTTGATTTAGAAAGCAAGTTACTTTCAGAATTTGTGCTATTATAGCTTGTATCATTCTAGGCTATTGTTCTTATGTCTATTTCCTAAATGTATTTTTTTTATGTAATTTAACAAGTAGAGCTTGTGGAAGTGATAAGGAAGGTGTCCTAAAACTAGTTACTTTCAGACTTTGTGCTGACATAAATGTTTTTAGTGTGTGTTTTTAGTTTCTTTCTGTGTAAAGGACCTTGGGATGACTTTATGCCCCCATTTTTCTTCATGTTTCACTCTTGGGTAGTCAAGGTGGAGACTTTGTGCTACATCTTAGATTGTTGGTTACTGTGTACTCTATTACCAGTTACTTATCCTACCTGAAAGAACTCCTACTGTTTCCTACAAGAACACTTTTGAAAGAAGAGAAGTGCCTTCAATGTTTTCACCAAGATTTTCTTCTCTATTTATTAACATCATCTCTAAAAAAAGAGAGATGGATAGCTTATCCTACCCCTGAGTGTTATTTTTTGCATATATATATATATATATATATATATATAGCCCCTTCATATTTATAGGGAACCTCCCCTTGATGAGAGGAGAGATTTGTCCCCTGGTGATGTAGTAAACCTACATATCTGGTCGACCAATCTCCCTATGCTATGGTTGAAGAGACCTATTTTGCTCACTAGTTAGCTGGTCGACAAAATATTCACCCAACACATTATATACTTAAAAATATGGAAAAGGGCCTCCAACTCATTACTGTAACTTGCTTACCTAGAATTTCTAGTTTCCCTTAAAGCACAGTCATGGTGACAATGAACTTAAACATCTATATGACCAATTTAAGAGACTTAAAATGAATTAATATGATATTATTATACCATTATAAAATTATTATATATCAATAAAACATGTTAAAATAACAAATATTGGTCTTGTAGATGAATCTCATGACCTTACATCTCACTGTCTCATCTACACCAGATAGATCAATTTGTGAGAAAAAATTTCACTATAAATACTAAGATAAAAAACTTATACCAAATATTAAAATGTCTTAAATATACTGAGAAACATATCCATGCACTTGGTTTCATCACTATTTCATGATAACACATCCCTAATCAACTTCTCATTATTGCCTCTCATTGTTTCCACCATTAGGCATGTTAGCGACTGACTAACTTGGATGACTAGTTTATAATAATTTAGGGATATAAAATATACAAAAACAACCATTTACATTAAATACAAGTCTATAGCTTCAACCTTCATCAATTTTTAAACTTTGACTTGGTCAACTCTAACTGCTATAATAAATTTATAATAAATGTGTACTTTCCTATAGGGTCAACTCACACACTTAATAATTAAATCACACTTAGATGTGAATGATATATTTTAATACAAACTTAAATCAATTATATAAGCATACAAATATATTTTAGGTAGTTTTTAACAATATCTTTCACATTGGGTCATTGTTAGAGTTTTAGAGAGGTTTAACATAGGTTTTGATGTTAATGATTGTTCATAAAGGAATACCCCTTAAATACAAAACCAATGATTGTATTTATTATATAGGAAACTTAAACATATCTAATTAACATCTCAAGTTCCAATGTATAGGTTACATGTTCCAATGAACACCTAAAATTCCTTCTCATGTTGGCATGCCTTCATTCTGTGTACTCGAGAGACCTCAAAACCACTTTTCATGCCTTTTATTGAAAACCATGACTTAAAATTTTATAAAAATGCTTGAAATAAAATATCATACCTATGATAAAACTCACCTATCCATAATTTCTATGGAATCATAACCTCATAGCCCATTAGGCTATACTCTCTCTCTCATTGCTCTCTTAGACCTTGACCTACAAACCACATTGGTCCTTAAAAATTAACTTCATTATTCTTTCCATAAACTCTCCACCTCACTCAAAAACTCAAAAAAACTATATAATTATTATATAGTTCCATACATCCTTCATATTCCTTTACTATAGATCATGATGCCTCATTAGGCCAAGTATGGTTGAGAAGTAGTTTAATTATAGACTTGATCTATAGGTCCTACCCCTGTAGGTTCACCTTGAGACTAACATGAGTGATTCAATGCCTCATAGACATGATAAATCAACCTAATACAACCTTTCATGTTTATGTTCATTCATCTCACGAAGCCATCATATTCATGCCTTCTCATAAGGTCTCTTCATGTTATGACTAGTGCCATGATGACCTTTTAAGCACTTGAAACTTAAAAAATAACCTTGAAACACTTTTAAAAGTATGTATACTTCAATTGTATTATTAAAAAATACCAAAAAACCTTTCATAATATTTTTCTTACTTACATCACCAAACTTCACTATGCACACCTTCTCATAGGGTCTAGACTAGGCTTCTCAAGATACCCTATACTCAAGAACTAGTACTCAAACATGTTTACCTCAATTCTCGTTTGACATGAACATTGACATAAACCTTGAAATTATTCAATAAAATAATCATTAGGTTTCCTTGAAATTATTTCTTAATAAAAGAGATAATAGGTTGCCTTCAAATTATCTCTTGCCTTCTTGTCACATCAAGCACACAAGCTCATACATCAAAGACCACTCACTATGCATCTTCACCAATGCATATTGTCAACAATGACATCAAAATTGACATAAATTAGCTTTGATATTAAGGATAACACTTCTCAACAAAATCTCCATTTTTAATTGATGGCAAAATATTCTTCAAACTAATCACTCTTATCTAGTCCATCTCCCTTCTTGAACATTCTCCCCTTCTGACATTAATGAAAAATGGTTATACATACTAAAAATTATAGAACCATTCATTCTTCCTCTTTAGAAACTATTCTCAAAATCTAAAGAATAACTCAGAGCTACCAATATCCCCATTTGACTTCACAACTTGAGCTCACAATCGATCAATGAAATTCTCATACACAAGTCATACTCAACTACCAACTTCTATAAACATAGAACAACTTGAATAGTTCCCCCTTAAACCAAGAAACCATCAATATTATGATAATTTAAGAGTGTTTCCATGAATCCTAATATATTTAGACCTTTTTATAGGGAACTAAAACAACACAAGCTCAAGAGATTCCTAGATATCCATGCTCTCACAAAACTGAATATCCTTTAGTATCCTTTTAGGCTTGGTTGGCACTATAGGCTTGACTTCTTCATCAAAAATTTGATCATCAATTTAAGCTGAAAATAGACATTCATGACTTGATTTCATATATGAAGTATGTTGTATCATAGTACATATTTCATTTGAGCTTATAAACTAATCATGATTATCCTTTACTATCTTTAGTTTCCATACATTCATTTGCTTTGTCTCTTGCACTCAAGGGGCTTCAAGCATCTAATTTTGATTTGATGACCTTATAACTCTATTAGGGAATAAAATTGTAATGTGTTACAAATTATGAAAACTACAAAAAATAACTTCATACATACTTCTTTACTGATGATTCCTTTCATAATCCCATACATACTTATTTTTGGAGGGTATTTTACACTCTCTTGTTGTACAACCAAACTAATTGCATGTATGATAGTAACCATTAAATTAATTATCATACCTCATAGTGTTAGATTGTTTGATTGGTATTTTCATGTTGACCATATTGTCTTCATTATCCTTCTCCTTAACTTGATATACCTCCTTGTGGTTTTCTTTACCACCAAGACTTGTCTTATCACTTGAAAACTTTTGACTACTCAAGATGCTATCTAGAGAATTATTACTCTTTTAAAACTTCATAAAGGTCTTCAACTTGCTAGATGTTTGATCCACAATAGATTTCAGGGATTCCAATTTAGTTTCATACTTTGTACATTCTTCCTCTTTAGCATTTAAGCTAGAATTAATGGTCTCCATCTGTGTTTCAATCTGATTGATGATATCATCATACTCTTTATATGTTTTAATCAATCTCTCCTCAAAAAAACCAATCTACTCTTCATAGTCCTTAACTAATGATTTTAGTTTGTGATTATTCCTTCTTTAGAACTTCAGCTCTTAAAGAGAACTCACCAATTATGCCTCAAGGTTCACTTTATCATCTTTTTCATTTGATTATTCATCAACCATAAGGCCTTTCCCATTTGAGAAACCCTCATTGTCTATTTCTATGGAAGTGAATAAGGTTTCATTATTGTCATGTTCATATTCATTACCATCATCATCACTATCATATGTACTTGTGTCACTTACATCAGATGGATTACCTTCTTTGGTATAGAAACTTATCTTATTATTGACTAACCCTTTCATACATTCATACTTCTTGAACTCCTTATTTTTTTTAGGCTTATAGACCTTCTTATCATCTCCATCATATTCATCATGTTCTTCATCATGATCAGTCTTATCCTTGTTAGGACACTTAGATGCAAAGTAACCAATCTTACCATAATTAAAACATTTGAAAGGCAAATTACCCTTGTATTTATCAGATCCAAACCTTAATTTCCAATAAAACATGGATATTAGTTCATTTTTATCAACATCTAAATAGACCTCATCACTTACCTTCTTGGATTTTGACTTCCTTTCATCTTTGACTGTTGCTTCTTTCTTGGGAGGTATTCCTTCATTTTTTCTCATCTCATAGGTAGTCACGATGCCATGAATCCCATCCATTTCCAACTTGTCAAAATATTGCATCTCTTCTAAAGTAGACATCTTAGACTCAAACTTAGGATTCAGTGATATCAATACCTTTTGAATGATTATAGATGTGAACTAGGAATTTGATGATGAAGACGAGATTAATATCATGTCAATGGATAAATTAGAAGCACACTAAACTAACACCTTCATGCCTAGTTAATAGGGTGATATTAATAATGAAAAAAATGAAAATCAAAACTAAAAATGTGAGGAAAAAAAAGAATCCTTCACCTTCCTTGGATGCTCCAAATTCTTGTTGTGGTGGCTTTCTCAGTTTGTGCTCACGAAGTCTACATCAATGGAAGGTTCACTACCTCCTCTCCTTGGCACCTTACTTGGATTTGGCTTGGATTGGCTCAATATTTTTACATCATAAAACTAATTTTAATGAGGCTTGGGAATCAATTTTTCATTATAACTTTGCACAAATCAAGCTTAAAATTCATGTGGCAAGGCCTCCTATTTATAGATTTTTACAAATGGCTAGAATCAACCTGAACCATCCATCTCAAGATTGAGACGTGTGGCTAAGGATTAATCTAATTTTACAATTAAAATTCACAAATAAGCTCATAAATATTTGGGATAAAGGGTCATTAACTAGACATAGGAGAACTTTGATGATGCATAGGGTGGCTTGATTCAGATATTTATGGCATTTATGGCCTAGGGATGCATTTCCAAGGAATGAGGTCACCTAATGATGCAATTATTCAATATTCATTTATAAAAACAAGTATTAAACAAGTTTCCATGGAATTATTAATTTGTATTTAATTTGTTTTAATTATCTCTTAATCATGATTAAGCACTTTGTGCACAAATTACTCAAATTGATCATAATACCTTGTTATTAGTCTAAAATTTTATTGGATTGGAATTGGAAGTCAATGTCAGATGCATTAGATCTATTATCCCATTTAAGATATTATCAACACAATAAAAAATTCACATGTCTCGTATAAGATATTTGATAGAAAAGAGCAATCCAAATCACCCAAGTACAAAATTGGCATTTTCACTCAAAATGAACTGATCAAAGTTAGCTAGCCCATAAATTGCATTATCTTATTTAGTGATACCCTAGCCAAAATTGGCACTTGAATATATCAATTTCAACTCATTCAATGTGTTTTAGTGTTTGTAGGCCAAATTATGCATTTGGGTAAGAATTGGTTAAAAGCCTAGTTGGAGGTTATTAGTGGCTAGATTTAGGTGGCTACAGTAGACTCTTTAACTTCTCCCAATCCTCTAATGACATTGAAAACTTAATAAACCTCCAATAGGTAAGATGCAATGGTTTCATATTCATTCTTATTTAGAATTTAAAACTATCTCTTATGGGTCTACAACTTTACCATATTCACCTTGGTGTCTCCTTCATACACAGTCTTTAATTTGTCTAATATCACCTTAGCTGACTCAAATTGCATCACCTTCATAAACTCTTCTTCTGATAGGCCACATAGAATGGAATTCATTTCTTTATCTCTCACTTTATTTTTTGCATATTGCATCAGTTGGGGGTGTTGGAGGTGGAGTGTATCCATACAAAACTAACTACCATATATCATGGCCCATTGATGTAAGATATGTCCTCATTCTTATGCTTGAAAAATCATAATTAGTCTTATTGAATAATTGAGCTTTACTTATATAAAAACCATTTTGAGATTTTTGACTAGCCATCCTTGCTTCTAAGATCTATTTTAAGCTATTATGCCTAATTAAAATGACTTTATATGATACCAAATGTTGGAATAAAAAATACTGAGAGGGGGATGAATTAGTTTTTATTACCTTTCCTTTAATTAACTTAAGTAATAATGAATCATTGAAGCAAACATATAGATATAGCAAGCATAAACACTTATCCACATAAACATGAAACATAGGAACATATAATTTATGTGGGAAATTCTCAAGGGGAATAAAACCCATAGATATCTACAAATGGACTATAGTCATATAAAACAAAAATCAATTTGAGTGAAGCACCAACTTCACATGGAACACCAACCCCAACTAACTAAGCACCCACTTACAAGGAGGCACCAACCCCCTAGATAACTGAACACCAACTCAACCACATAAAAAATATTTATCAACTTAAAAAAAAACTTGTTTCTAATACAATATATGATGATCACATTCTTTATCTCTTCTCACTCTTCTATCCCTCTCAAACTACCTTCTAGGATCCTTCACTCAATGAGCCCTCTTCTTGACTTGATTAGGTCATATGACATTGATTTTCATATACATAACCTATATAAAATATTAATAAAATATAATCTACACTTATTTTATGGTCTAAAATACCTCATTTTACTTAATAATGTGCTATATCATTCACTTTCACTCTACTCACACAAATAGGCCTAAAACTGCCTTATACATATAAAAGTCTCTTGCTCATATACATCTTGGTAGTCCATATAAATTTTCACACCTTAATAACCATTTAAATAAGTATTATAACACATTTAATACATTAATAAATTATTAAAATATGTCATCCTCATTTTAAATGACCAAAACCTCTTTGAGGCCTTAAGGAGACCTAATTTAATTAGGCCTTCATTAGCACATGTTACCCTTTTATTTCCTTAGAATACTTTAAAACTACACAAATGATATAAAAAATTAATATTAAACTTAAATATACCCATAATAATATCATATTATTTCCATGACACTATTTAACTCCAACCACCACTTGAAGCACACCATTAGTACTATTCACAATTAGGCATGTGAACCTACAGAAAGTTTGTCAAACAAAACTAAAGTATGCACACAATATAGTCACATAAACATGAAAATAAATCATATAATCATAAAATTAATTACATTAAAAATATCAATATGTTATTTATACTTCAAAACTTATAGAAAAAGGACTCAAACACTTCTCTGTAAATAACCCACTTAGAACTGCTAGAACACTCCAAAACCCAGCCATGAACAACTTGATCTCCAAAACATGAAAATACACTTTTAATGAAAAATTATATCTTAAAAATATAATTTTATATCTATATAACACTATAAAATAAAAAAATAACAATGTCTAATGTCAAATATTTGTCTTTTAGACCATTCTTTTGATCTTACTATACACAATCAACCTAGAACTAGACAAGCCATTTTGGTTTGAACATTTCAACCAATTTCAATGATTATAAAACCTTATAAAAAGTATGTATAGGATATAAAATTACCAAAAAACAAAAACATGTGCATTATATACTTCAAATAAGGGTAAAAAGCCTCCAACTCATTAATGTAACTTGTTTACCTAGAATTTTGAGTTTTGCTTAAAACATAGTCATGGTCACAATGACATTCAACACCTATATGAACACTTTCATATACTTAAAATTAATGTATATGATATTATTATACCATTATAAAATTATAATATAGAAATATAACATGTTAGAATATCAAATATTAGTCTTGTAGACCAATCTCAAGACCTTATATCTCACCATCTCATCTACACTAGATAGGTCAACTTATGAACAACTTTTTCATATAACTAATACCATAAAAAACTTATAAAAAAACATTAAATTTAATTAAAAATCATAAAAAACATATCCATGCATTTGGTTTCATCATTATTCTATGACAACACATCCCTAATCAACTTCTCACTATTGTTTGGATTTTTCACTATTTCCACCATTATGCCTATTAGCGACTGGCTAAATTAAATGACCCATTTAGCATAAATGAGGGACATAATATATATAAAAAAAATAGACATAAAAAAGGTACAAATATTAAACCTTCATCAATTTTCAAACTTTGACTTGGTCAACTCTAACTGCTACAATAAATTTATGAGAAATATGCACTTTCTTGTAGGGTCAACTCACATACCTGACAACTCAATCAAACTTGGGGTGCCTGAGAGAGTTTAATCTATGAATAATGATCCCATTTGTTTATTTTTTAATAATATCTTTCACATCAAGTCATGTTTAGGGTTTTAAATAATTTTAACATACGTTTTAGTGTTAATGATTGTTCATAAAGGCTTGCACCTTAAATACATAACTAATGAATATAGTTATTAGATAGGAACCTTACCCATATATAATTAATTTATTAGTTTTACATGCATATTTTACATGTTCCAATGAATACTTGAGAGTCCTCGAGTTTGCATGCCTTCATTCTATGTACTCGAGAGACCTCAAAACCACTTTTCATGCCTTTTTTTGCAAACCATGACTTAAAACTTTGTTAACATTATTTTAAAAACATATATTATATATGAAAACACTCAATTATCAATAATTTCCTTAGAAGTAGAACATCATACCCCATTAGTCCATACTCTCTCTCTTTTTTCTCTTAGAACTTGACCTATAAACCACATTTGACCTTAAAAATGACCTTCGTGATTATTTTCATGAACTCTCCACCTCAATCACAAACTAAATAAAAGTATCTCATGATTATAAATTACCATACATACTTAATATACCTTGACAATAGATCATGATGCCTCATTGGGTCAAGCAGGGTCTACAGGTAGTCTAGTTGTAGACTTGATATGTAGGTCCTACCCCTTTAGGTTCACCTTGAGACTCACATGAGTGATCCAATGACTCATATAAATACTCAATAAATATCATAAAACATCTCATGACTATGTGAATTCATCTCACCAAGCCATCATACTCATTCCTTTTCAGAAGGTCTCTTCATGATATGACTAGTGCTATGACTAGACTTGTTAAGCACTTGAAACTTAAAAACTAACCGTAAAACACTTTTGAAAATATCTATAATTCAATTTAATGCTTAAATAATGAAAACTAACCTTTGAAAATCTTGTGCTTACGTACATCACTAAAATTCACTATGCACACCTTCTCATAGGGTCTATATAGGGTTTCTCAAGACACCTTGTACTCAAGAACTAGTACTCAAACATGCTTACCTCAATGCTCATTTAACATGAACCTTGACATCAACCTTGAAATAAATCAATATAATAATCATTATGTTGATCAAATTATCTTTCAATATAAGAGACATTAGATTGCTTTCAAATTCTCTCTTGCCTTATCCTTGTCATATCAAACACAAAAGGTCATACCTCAAAGACCACTCACCATGCATTTTCACTAGATGCATCTTGTCATCAATGACATCAACCTTGGGATCAATAAACCTTGACATCAATGATAAAAATTATCAACAAGAGACCCATAACCACTATGTTTTTATGCATAATCTAAACATGTTGCATGAAATGATGTCAAATATTTCTCTAATTCACCTTTTCCATCATACAATGTAATCATAGTTTACAAACAATTAGGTGGTAAAGGATAGGATGAAATATGATGAGCCAATGGAGTTTGTAGTATAGTCTATGAGTCATTTTTTTTTATTATGTTTTGAATCACCTTATTCCAAATGTAGTACCTTAATCTATAAATTTATAATGTTTTGCATAAGGGATTGTATATCAAGAATAGAATGTGTGCTAACCAAAGGTCATGTAAAGAGTGATTGAGTAGAGATTTTCATATTGGTATAATAACACATTTGGGTTAGATTTTTAGTAAATGTTGGTATAAAATTTGTATTGAGTGATGTAGAGATAGGTAAGGAACACATAGTAGTAGATGTCTCAAATGATTGACTTTTAGTTTATTTATTTCCAAAAGAGTTTTCAATATATTATGATAATCCTGAGTTTGATTACAAATTGTTTGTCAAAAATTATTAATAATTTACACTTAATTAGGCTCTGGTAATTCATCATTAATATGTGAAAATACATATTGATGCCCATCTTGAGAGGCAATATTGACCTTATTATACTAATCATGCTCTAAAATATTGTCATGTACTTCTACATATTCAACTTATTTATTATTATCTGAAGGTCTTAATATATCATTTTTCTTATTCATATTATGTGCCTTATGAAAATAAATATGAGTATGATCAACTTGAATATCACATATTATGATAGAGGTAGAACGACTATTTTAGATTGCATAAAATATGAAATACAAACTTGGAAGATTATTGTTAACAAAAAAAAATACCAAATTTGAAAACCCTAATACAATAATTGAAATGATAAAAATAAGGAAATAAACCCTAAAAACATGAATGGTAAGGTTTTTATAATATTTAATAACAAATGGGTTCACCAATATATTTTATCAAAATTAGAGATTTGGGAATAAATTTAATCTAATTTAAATAAATAATTGAGTAAATTATAATGCATAAAATATATAATTATCAAACATGACTTATTTACAACTTAATATTTTTATAAATGTAATAAAAGGGTAAAATATTAAAGACAAATAACATAGCTAAAATTCTAATTTGAAGGACTATAATAGAGATTGTGTAATCATCTATGGTATTATGTGAGGTCACTATAAATTTAAAAAGTCTCCATTTTACTTTGGGATAAGGCCATGTTATTTGGAAAAAACTAGCCTACAATGGTGTATGTAGGGTTTACTTAAATTCATTAGGGTTTTTTACCTCTATGAAATTTATGATGGGATCACCTCTAACTATAGATCTTTTTTATATGTACATATGCCTTTGATTCATCATGGGACTCATTGCATACCTTATTATTGAATTAAAACCCTAGCTCAATGATGATGAGGAACAACTGCATTGAAATGGGGGGAATGGATTAGAGAATAATTTTTTTCTTGACCTCAATACCTCAAATTTTAAATGCTACCTACATATCAAAAATATTAATAGGGATCAAACTCTATATAGTTCTCCCATGCTATGATGGTGTGTGTACAATATTGGTGAAATGTTACATGTTGGTACAATATTCATGTGATTAGGTGCTTAAAAATGACTTCTGACCTTAATAGTGTAATAAGCTCTAGTTATTTAATTCTTGGGCTATAGGAACTCATAATTATAAATAATATATAATTTCCTCTCAATGTTCTATTAGATAATTTTATCAATATTCAACATGGAAGTCACCAGTGAAAAAATGAATAGAAAATGTGTTTATATAGTGATCTTTTTGGGATTTATTTGAATTTGGATTATGAAACATGTGGGATGACCCATTGGGTTAAATTTTAATTTGATAAACTAATTGTTATTTGGAAGGTGGATGAAACTAGCAGATCTAGACACTACCAACCATTATTATTATCTTAAAAGCTTGATTTTATCTAACGAGCAAAGAAAACCAAATTGGAAGTATGAATCAATTAAGGTATGAGATTAGGTTTTTTGGAATGAAGAATAAGAATAATTTTCATCATAGTTGCTTTAAGGTAGAGGGTCATCTACATAGGATTAGAATAAAATTAGTTTAAAACTGAGAATTTAGCATAGTTTAAATGTGCATAAGGAGTGATTAAAAGTACATTATTTTAACATTAGATGTTAATTTTAGTGACTAAAGTACCAATGATAGGATAATTATTATGTATAAGATCTAGTTCATGATCTAAGTGATTTCGAGTCTAGTTTTCCACCTTTCATATCATCTGAATTTAGCTTCAAACTTGCACGGTATAGTAAAACACTAATTATCTAAATCGTTTTAGTAATTTACATAAATATAAAGTGTGATTGTAAAATTAGTATTTTTTATTACATTCAGATTAAAGCTTAGTTTTAACATTAATATACAATATGAATTAATTCATAGTTTTATATTTTTAGGGTTAATTAATCTAGAATAATATAAAACATATTGGTGAACCTGTATATTGTCTTTAAATAACCAAACCCTAGGTTTCCATAGGGGTTATTTCCTTATTTCTATGGTTTTAAATTTTTACATAGGCTTTGATCTTTAGACCTCATTTATATTTATTTCCATCTTCATAAGTGTAAATTCAATGCTTTTTCTTGATTTTGACTTAGATTTCATGTTTCTTCTCCTATTAGGCTTCCTCTATTAGGGTCATTCCTTATTTGACTAATATATGATTTAAAATAAATCCATTTTTAAAAATATTATAAGTTTTTTGTAGCAAAATTTCTTGGATCAAATTTTTTTTTTTGTTCTTAAATTTTATATAGGTTTTTTAGATTCAACATATTATGATTTTTAGTAAATTCAGCCTAGAGGATGAAGGATGTACTCATTTAAAAAAATATTTTATGGGTTTTATTTATATATTATTTTTTGTTATAAAAATATTTTTTTTCCAAAGCTTCCTCTTCATTTTATTTTGGTGGTTGGTTCTTTATTATAAACATTGTATTATTGTTGAAATGTATATTCACGTTGCAAATTTTCTAATTTAGGGAATAATTGTTATAATTACATGTTTTTGGCCTGAAATATGAAATATATTTTATAATAATATAATATAATGGATAAATCTCATGTAAAATTATATTAATATTTAGATAATTAAGGATCATTTTTTACATCTCCATAGTATATATCTTGTATGAATGTTTAATCTCAAAAAACATTGTGTGGCTTCTTTCATCCCTTTTAAAGGTTGTGATAGCTACCATCCCAATCCCATTATTAACCCTTAGGTTTATATTGAATTTTTTTATTCCATGTTGTCACTTTAAAAATAGGTAAGGTTCCCATAATGTATTACAAAGATGAATCCAATAGAATGTTCCTCCTCATTCCCCTTTACCTCCCATACAACTTTTGAATGATATTTGTATGCATATTAATATGAAGTGCCTAAAGTTTTATCTTGTCAATATATTCATGATAATATGATTACTATTATTAAATTTATAGAATAATTACAAAAAACAAATTCAAACTCTATGTCTAATTATTACATCACTTGAAGATATGATCGTACATATCTTGAATTTGTTAGTTTAAATTGAATTTTTGCCTCTCCACTCAATAATTTGATGCCACAAAATATTTCATCTCAATGATGGATTTGTGAATATAATTCATCTAAAACTAATGGTTCAATTTTTTTCCCAAATTTAATAATAAACCAAGTGAAACTCTAAGGCACATGCTTTGAAATAAGTTGATCACTTTGATTCCTATGTCTGTTGTTAAGAAATTTAAATACTATTGTTTTAATTATAGAATGCACAAACATCATATGGATAAGTTTTGTTATTTTAATAGAAAATACAAAATGTTTTTGATAGTGTAAATCCTACATTAAATACATCCATTAAAGTATCACCAGATCTAAGGACACCTCTTATAAGTGAACAACCTACTCAAATTGTGGCTACACATTATAAGGAACCATTAGATGAGGAAAATTTACATAAAGAACAATGGAAAAAGGGAAAAAATATTAACATAAAATTTACATAAAAATATATTGGAACAATAAAGGTTAAACCAAGAAATTTTACATCAAGAATAATTATAAAATAATAAATTACAATAAGAAAATTTACAGAAAGAAATTTTATGAAAGGAATAGTTACACAAGGAACAATTGCATATGGAAAATTTGAAAAAATAGAAGTTACAAAAATAAGAATCTAAAAAAAAAGATGTAATTCAAAAATAGGTGATTGATAAGGAAGTAAAAAAGTAATATGTACCAAATAAGACTAATATTATAAGCATGGTTTCCAATGGGGTAACACTTAATAACAGTCATGATTATGTTACATTTGATCATAAAGGCATGCATATTTCCATTCAAAGATATGAAACATGTTTAGGTAAATAAAATAAATTTTAAATAATTCCTCAAATTAATAATAAAAATATCTAATATACTAACAAAAAAAGATTATGATACTCATAGCCTATAAAATATTCAAAAACAAAAGAGTAATAAACCAGTTCCATAATATGGTGTAGATGGTTATGCATATCATAATAAAAATATAATTGATGAATGAAATAAAAAGTATAAAATTTAGAATGGACATGGAACTATACTATAAGATTATAACATGTATGATAATAACATACATATGAGCTTCCCCTTGATGGAATCTTTGACTTATAGGAACATAATCTATTGTACATAGTTTCTTCATGTTTTTTAGCTTAATTATTCCCTCTTTTCTTGATACATGTACATATTCTCTTGGATTGGTATTTATTTTATCCCTTATATTTTTTTCACTTTTCATTCATACTTTGTTTTCTTATCATGATATAGACACATGTGACATTTATCCTATGACCATACATATTTAAAACAACTTCACCCTAGTGCATAATCTTTATGGCATGTTAATATCCTAATCTTATATATTGACTACCTATACATGTTATGGATTAAATTAAGCTTATAAAATCATATATGTTTATATCCATATATTACATGACCATACATTGATTCTTTCCCAATAGAGGCATGCTTATTATTTTCTTCACTTCCCTAATTGAGCTACATTATTGTGGTTAATATATATAGTGGGGGCATATTGTTTTTCAACACTTCCTCCACATTTCCATGCTATTGCATTTGGTTAAAATTATTCCTTAACATATGTTATGTATTATTCATATCCCTCTCATTATTATAATTTTTAATATTTTCTAATTATTATTTCTTGACTACATCGATGTATGTAACAATTTAAAACTTTAAAAACTTTAAAGAAAAAAAAAATCAAACTCAAGACCTAAGCATGAAATGTTTGATAGATTTCACTATTCATTTATGTTAGTTATCATTTTTTTATAGATCACATATCCTTTTTCATATGTATGTGCATTTCAAGATATATGTATGAGTGAGATGTCAAACATTCCTATACCTAGGGCCATGCTAATGTTGAGGGGAATCTTATTCCATATGTCATATTGATAAAATTTATATATTTATATTTAGAATGTTGAATTACATTTCTTGATTACACATATCCCTAGTAATCATACTCTTTATAATGTATATACTACTTTACTATGTTATGACATTGAAAAATATTGATAATATAGACTAATTGAATTTTTCTATGCTTCATTTTTTTGGCTTCCTTTCATAATAGACTACTCATTTCTTTTTATATTATTTTCATGCCATGGCCTTGTGTGTGAGACATTTATTTTCCATTGTTTGTTTCATTTATCCTTATGTGTGATACATTTATTTTACATTATTTGTGGCCCTTAGCCTTGTGTGTGAAATATTTATTATCTAATTTTTGTGTCCCTTTACCTTACATGTATAAAATTTATTGTCAATAATGCGTGGTGCTTGGAATTATGTGTGAAATATTTATTATTCTTTTTTTGTAACTCTTAGACTTATGTGTGAAACGTTTATTGTCCATTATATGTAGCCATTAGCCTTATGGAAAAAAATGAGTTCTATTGGATGTTATTATACTATGTGCATCATTCCCATGACATTCTTTGATTATGAGTTGATTAATCTATGATTTTATAATGATATTTCTAAGTTTTCTAATTTTTTGGTGTCGTGATCCATCACACACATTTTTATTTTCATCTACGGTGTCATGATTCATATTATATACACTATGTAGTCTTATTCAATACTTATATCAATTATGGTTACTACTATGTGATTTATTTTAATTATATTTATCTTGACATGAAACTTGTATTCCTTACAATACATGTCCCTTATATGATTTGATGATACATCCATATTATATTGACATAATCTCCACATGTTGACATGATTATATATGATTACATATTTTATGACATAACATGATATAGTTAACTATTCTATGTTAAGATGAGTGACTTACGTACTACATCCTTCACCTCAAAATGGGAATTTTAGTGGGATTGTCATAGAGTTTTAAGCCTCCATGAGCATAAAATTCATATTTTGGCATAATTTTTAGAATTCATAGATTTCAAAATGGTTCAAATATAGAAAAAATATTCATAGATTTCTAGATCATATTTTATTCATATGCACTCATTTTATAGGAACATAAATTACATATTTTAAGATATTTATAGATTCATACACATTTGAGGGTATATGACATTTACAAGAACATAATTTAATAGTTTACATGTTTTTTTTAATCACGTAGATGCATAAAATTCTATGTATATTGGCATAATTTAAATTAGATTATGAGGCATGAAGCTTGTTCATGGATACACACTATTAAATTTTACTATTTCTAAACATATTTGATGGTACCTATAAGTGAACACACTTGAATCTATAAGTTATTAATTATAAATTGATTCATTCATATTTAGGTAATGTGGTTGAGGATTATATGATAATTAATGGCCTATACATTACTCAAAATGAGACCATATGTGTCTCCCACCTTATCATCTTAGGGTAAAATACTAATTACATGAGTATCATCATTGAAAAATTAATGATGCTCTCAACAACTTAGGCAATATTCCCTTTTCAATGATGGTTGGGGAATTTATATTCTAAACACGTGGCCTTGAATTAGTACATGAATTTTGAGAATAATCACCCCAAACTCTCTAAGTTCTTCAACAAGGAATCATAATATCCAATAATAATTTATAGGGCAACATGGATGACCCACTTATAAGTGTACACATGGGATAGGATGACCTACTTATAAGTGTACACATGGGATAGGTTGACCTATGAATATCCTCTTTCTCTCAATAGACTACGACTCAAATAAGGTCATAAAAATAGATCTTTCATATACTTGGAGAATTAGGTAAGGACATATAATAACTATAGACCTATCAGAGGATAATATACACTCAAATTTCAAGAGAAAAGGGTTCCAAAACCTAATATTATTTCATGGGTATAGATATCACTAGGGCCTAATTATAAGTAAGCTATTTTAAATATGCAAGTGAAATTAAATGATGGGTAAGTGATTTTAAATAAGGTAAGGTACAATGGTAAAAAAATGGGGGTCTATGCAATCTAAGGTGATAAATACAAAACATTAAAAATCCTATATCTATACTAGTTTATTTGGAATAAATAATATCCCAATAAAATATACACACATACATATATAAGGTAATAAAAACCATCTAATATACTAAGTAAAGGAAAGAGTGTAGGTATATAACTACGTACCCTTGGGTAGACTCATTAACACTTCAATAACCCCTTTTATCTCAAGTGACCCTTATAAGAGATGTTGTAGGTTGAAAACCTCAAATGATAAAATGAAGACCTATATATCCTTAATTAGTAACTCCAAATAACCCTCCTATTGAGTTTCAATTACACTACAATACAATAATTCCAAGGCAAGGTTTTAAACCTATAATTCTCCAAAATATTACTTAGGGTAGAAATGTGAGCGTAAACAAATCCTATGAATATGGTATATGATTTTGGAATGAAATATATCCCCTATATATATATATATATATATATAATACCTAACATTAACCTTAAAATTTATGTCAATGATATTTTCCAGGATGATATAGTAAAAATGATAGAAGACAAACTTAGAACTATATCAAGTTGACCGATATAGTATAAGGAAGACTTGAACACAAAATAAACTATATTGGATAGGATAATATAGTAGGATATATGGAATATAATATATCATACCATCATAACTATCAATATGCACTCCCATAAATATCTATTTTACCTCTCCAAATAATATATATATATACATATATATATATATATATATATACATATATATATACATATATATATATATATACACACATATACATATATAGATATACATATACATATATATATATATATATATATATATATATATATATATACATATATATATATATATGTATATTTATATATATGTATATGTATATGTATATATATATATATATATATATATATATATATATATATATATATATATATATATATATATATATATAATTTGGAGAGGTAAAATATATATTTATGGGAGTGCATACTGATAGTTATGATGGTATGATAGAATAATATGCAATCATCTCTTGCAAAGTAGCACTAGTAGATCCTACCCCATTGTCAGTGCAACATTTAAGGAGTAAACTAAGGGAGATTGATGTAAAAATTTATGATAAATAATAAATAATGTGATAAATTTAAAATATCATGTGTATACATAAGCCCCACGTAAATCTCATCACATGTCATAATAGTGCAACATAGGATGGTGGTTTGGGATAAAACAATAACAACATCAAAATAAATGTTGAAATGAATGGAAGTTAATAAAATGAAAATGCATACCTTCACTTACCTTATTTATTGTATATTATGTTGTGTTTTTTAACTAATAAAATATACCTATTAATAATAATGAAATACAATCTTAAAAAATAAGAGAGAAATCCATTTTTTTTGCAAAAAAACTTGTTAGCACCTATTTTGTTTCTACCTCACCAGGATTCTAAGGTCTATTTTAGTTCATGAAAAACACCTATGAAAACAAATATATTATAAAAAAATATAATATCTCAATAAATAACTCAAAGTTTCAAAATTTTAAATATTAACTATAAATAATTAAAAATAATTTCATAGATGCATTTTTTATTTTTAGAAAGCAAGAGCTCTAAGTATCCAAAAATAATACAATAAGAGATCATGGCTCATGGAAAAGGAGATGGACATTCAATAAGTCACATTATGGATATGGAAATATCCCTATAGGTCAATGGTATAATTAATATTCATTTTTTTCATTTTTAGTAAAATGATTTAGCTTTCATAAATATAGGCACTAAGGCAAACCCATGTAACAAAATTTTCCCCAACAAGTGTCAAAATCAAAGATAAAATTAAGATAGGTAATGGGTTGTTTATTTTATTTTTTTAATTAGGTCCATGGAAATAAATCACCTACCTCAAACAACTATATCAATCAACCCAATATAGTTGATAAGGGGGAACTTCAACTCCTAGCCAATATTGTAGGGTATATAAAATACAATTAAAAATAAAGATGACAGATACCATAGGGTATGGATGATGCAATAATCATATTAAAATAAGACCAATATTATAGGGTATGGTTGGTAGAATTTTATAATTATGCATGTCTAATTCAATTAAGCGTTGATCAATATAATATAAAAAGTCAAGCATGGATGATACCACATAGTGTGTCTAAAGTACTTGAAATTTTTTCAATGAAATGTACTGTAGTGTGTGGATGATGTAGTTATTAATTTTATATGGCTATTATTGTAGGGTATAACCAGTGCAAATTGAAAATTGATAAATTGGATGATATAGTATAATGTAGGGACCATTTTTATATGAGTTATTATTTTGCTTTAGTTTTTAGTTTACTTTCATATTTTTAGATTAAAATATGATTATGATTTATTGTTTGATATTTTTTAGAAGAAAATATGATTGTATTGAAGTGTGGATGCTAACTAGGTGTTGAATAATTTGGATATATTATCAATAATAGATAGGTCTTATCTAGTGACACTTATATTAGGTG